>JAOWBP010073222.1:0-30247 GCA_028571105.1 Tragopan temminckii
TGACTGAGCACTGGAACAGGCAACCCGAAGATGTTGTGGAGTCTCCTCCTCTGGAGGCACTGAAGACCCATCTGGATGCTTTCCTGTGCAACTGCATGGAACAAGGTTTAGAAGGAGGTTGCCCAGAGGAACTTCCTGGTGAACCTGTGATTCTGTGAGAATTTCATGTCTCTTTTGGAAAATGAGAGCTTATAACTTATATCTTAAACAAATGTTAGGATTCTGAGAGTATCTTGCCTTGATTGCTCTAGAGTATTTGAAGATTTTATTGTGATGAACTACCACAGAACTTAATGAAACATCAAATTTGAGGCAGAATAGCAAAAAAGAAATGACAAGTATCTATTTGCTGTTAAGAATTACCATAACAGAAAGTACCAGAACATACAAGGAAATAATAAAATAATGAGCATATTTTACAGTTAACATACTTTCTAGCTTACATTCTCGGAGTTTTTCTGTAAAAAACATAGACATATATATTGACAGAAAAGATGCTGCTCAGTGGATGGAAGTGATCTTCACTTGCTTACATGCTATGAGCATGAAGTCTCCTTGAAAACAATTATTGTATGTTACGCTATCCTATAACTTCACTTTTTGCAAATATCTCTAAGCTTGGAATTCTTGTTTATTCTATTTTAAGCAACAACAAAAAATCGACTTTGGTCTTTATTACCACTATCTAGGGCACACCAGGGCAGTGCCATTATCTAATTAAAAGACTGAAAACTGTTATCTGTAGAAAACATGGTGAGTTCATTTTCCTGTTAAATGTGATTTATTATTTAAAAATCAGGAGAATTAAGTCTTACAAAGTCACATATGTGCACTCACGAATTCAAATATTTGTCATGCTTACACAAAGCAGGTCTCACTGCTTCACTGTGCATGTAGTCTCTTCTGAAAGCTAAGTGGAAGTTTAAGTGCAGTGACAGCCTTTTGCACATAGATGAAATTCCTACCAGGAGTAGTCTTTGTTGGGTTATTTCCAGGATGTTCTGTTTTAAGAGAAGCAAAATAACTCTACGAAGTGAAATATTCACTGCTTTTTTAAATTCTCTTTGAGATATGACATATCAGTGACTTAAAAAAACTATCACCAGAAGTATTTAACAGAAACTCTCCAGGTATTTCACCTTGAATAATGTCTGTTCCAAAACCAGTAATTGACTTAAGGAAAGGGAATTGATCTTTGATTGTCCTGACTGTTTGGTTATTTATTTATTTATTTATTCATTCATTCATTCATTTATTTATTTTACACTCAGAATTAATAATTACTCTGTTAAAGTTTAAAACTCAACCCATCTGATTTTCAAAGACTACAGACACACTGCTATGCATTAGATATTACCACCAAATACATATGTTAGCCTGCATTCTATGTTTACTAAAAAATCTGATCTATCTTCTTACTTTTAGAAATTTATTTCTGTACCCTGTAATGTTGTCACTCATTTGAAGAAAGAGAACAGTTTAAATGGTAACTACTTTATGGAGACTTTTATTAAATTAACAATTTTCTCCAGAGAGGGAAAGCTGGTTTATAAAAACTTTTCTGTTTGGAACAATGTCAAGAACCTTCCTCACAAATTCCAGTTTTCACTGTCTGTGATTTGCTTTACTTATTTTTTATTTGTATTATTATTATTTTTAAAAAATCTTATCCTAGTATAACTGCGGCAGTGAATGTGGTAGGTACTAATTTAAAGTTTAGATAAAATAAATTCTTAAGGAATTAAAAGAAAAAAATTGCATTGCAATATTTAAAATAATTCTGTCATTCATTTACATAAGCAAATAAGAATTTGAATACTTGCTTTCTGCTTTTGTGTGTTTCAGTGTTTACATGGTTGATTGAACTTTATGTTTTTGAAACTTGGCATTTATAGTCTCAACAACACTGAATGTTCTGTGGCCAATATTGGAAGTAAAAATATGAGAAAAAGCAGCAATAATTTTTCCCCATGTCTGTACTAATAAAGCTTGAGTTTTTTTATTAAGCTTTACTCTAGGAAAATCACAATTTTGTCTCAGGGTACAAATATTTCCATATGTAATCAATTTAAATACAACATAAAAGAAACAGACTCCAGAAGAAGTAGACAATTATCCTCTACATAAGTACATTAAACCACAAAGCAAGGCCTTGCTTAGAGTCTGGTCTTCATCTTATTTCTTTTAGAATTCATCTTTATTTGTTTTTCTTGGGTTGTTTTGAGTGCATGAGGGAATCAAAGGAAAAATGCTGGGCAAGGAAAAGAAATGCAATACAGAGAAACATAGAGATTATTTACGAGAGGATATTAAAGTCTTTAAAAAAATAAGAGAGAGTGTGAGAGAGAAGATATATTTTAAGTTATCTAGATTTAAATTTATTTAAAAATAGGCCCACATTGTCAATGATCAAAAGAAATCTTAGTTTGGGAAACCTAAAGTTTCATGCATCATTTGTTTCCTATATGTGGGATAGATGTGCTGCAGAAAATACTGAGGGCCAGAAACTTCTGAATATTAACCATGCAGAGCATGAGATGGTCTAAATACATCTCCAGATCTCTATCTATATGCTCTGTCATTTCTCAATGCTGCACAGCCATACTACATTTAAAACTAGTGAATATAGAATTGTAATGCTTACTTCATGAGGACAGTTCACAGGTTGGAAGGCACCTCTGTAAGTGAGCTGGTCCAACTCAAGCAGGAATATCTTGGGTAGGTTGTTCAGGACCATGTCTAGATGGTTTTTGATCTCCGAGGAGAAAACTCCACATACTCCAGGCAATCTAGAATGCACAGTCACCTGAACCTAAAGAATACTTCATGGTATTTAGGCAAAACCCCAAGTTTGTGCCAGTGAGGGTCATTGTCAAAGGCCTTACTGAAATCCAGTTGTACACCAGTAACATCTAAGATCATGACATTTATGCTTTATTAGGTTCTTGATCAATTGAGATTTGCTAGCTCCTTTCCTCCTCCTCATGGTTGTATCAAAAGTTGTGTAATACATCTAATACATAGCATCTTTTAATAAAACACATTGTTCAGCTGTCCCCTATACAGCAATGCAATATAGTTAGGGGAAGTACATGGCAAGTAAAGTAATAGATTTCAAGACTAGAAATGCCACTATGATAAAAAGCAGAATTTTCTCAAGTGGTATCTGCTTCAAATTTGTAATTTCCTGTTGGACCAAAGCATGGCTTTTAGAAGTATCAAGAATTAATATAAAGATGTCAACTGACAAAAAATACAAAATGTTATACAGTTTAATTACCTACATTTAAAAAATGCTTATAGCTGTAGTAGATTTAGCTTATAGATTTCACTTCATTTTATTCCCTCTGCAGCTATATATACGCACATATATATATACTTTTTAAATAAGAGAATTTTTCTCAGGAAAATCAGAACTTAATTGGGTGACTTCTATTTCTAGTGAAGTTAAATTAATTGAGCTTCTCTAGTTTTTTTTTTTGTGTCAAACTGATCATTCTGAATTCAACCTTTCCTTCCTTCATATCTTTTAAACCTTATCATGAATTTGTCAGCTGTTTGTCAGCTTTAATAAATAAATTTATTCCTTTATTCATTTATTTTTTTTTCAAAGCTTGAACAGTTCAACAGGCTACCAGAGGTAACAGCAGACAGTAAGAAATGGACAGCGTGTGAGTGTGGTCCAAACTGCACAAAAGCTGAATACCTCCTAAAAAACCACAAAAAATTGAAGTTTTAAGATTGATACAAGACTATGGTGTTTCTCATTCTGCTACAGATGGGTTACAGTTGTGGGGGAAAGGGTTAAGAAACCAGGAAAGTGAGAGTAAGTATGCTCTACATTGAAGGCAAGCATATGGAAGTCTAGTGTTTCCTCATGATGGCCTTGGTTGTATCTCAGTGAATGTAATGACAAGGTGATCCTTTATTTGTTTCAATTTATTCTCTCTGTAATATTGAAATTGTCTTATTCTTAGAAATTAGTAAGAAACAGTGTTTCAAATTTTATGCAAAATACAGAGTAAAGCCAATTTTGGTGTTATCTAGTATAATTCTGCCTTTAAACTTATGCAGTTCTTGCACAGATGCACAGACTGTATTAATTCCTTTTTTTTTTTTTTCTCTATCTAATTTCTGCCATACAACACAGGATGGGATTTATGTCTCTAAGACTGTATTTCTCTTCATGAATTAACGTTAGAAATAGTGATGAGAAATTATGTACTCTGCCTTCATTTTATTAAATGTGTAGTAAGAAACTTGCTAAAATAGCTACAATACACTACTGAGTGTTCCAGGTTTAGGGAATATTTATTGCATTCTAATTTTTTGTTTTGAAATGATCATTACAACAAAATCAACAAATTTTATGTGAAATGCTGTTGAATTGAACATTTTATTCTTTTATGAAAAGACAGAGATCTAATTTGGGCTATCGAGAAACAGAATAACCTTAAATGCAATATACTTCTCTCTCAAAAAGGAAGAACATTGTCACTGCTCTTTCAGCTTATTCTATGAAGAGGATTAGAGAGACTTACAGAGTAAGGAAAAGTGAAAAGGAGATAATTTAATTATGGAGGAAAGACATCTTAGATGTCTTTTCAAAATACATGAAAAGAGAATACAATTATTATTATTTTTTTCCCCTAAGGTTCACATTCAGGAAGAATTTACAGGGCAATTACTGAAAAAAAAATCATTAAGTAGAGTGTTAAAAGCTTGACCCACAGCAAATATTTATGGATTGTATATAAACCTCTAAAATATGTTAATGATATTTAATTTTGTGATTCTTGCTTATAATAGAATTATGATATATAGACTCCAATGAATGGTTGGTGAACCATAAAGAAAATTTGAGAAGTTTAGTTCTTTGCCAGCTTGAACAGACATCTTGAAATTTAATCCTAAAGATCTCCAGGAATCATGTAATTACATTACAGTGAATTTTAAGAAAGAAAATCTCTCCTTTTGGTATGCTGGCTAATGCTTTTGCCACACCTTCTTACCATCTTAATTTCCAGTTTTTCTTTAGAAAGTAAGCAGTTTTCAGCTGGATGAGATACAGGTTTGAAGAAAGAGTGTTCATAACTATTCCATATAATACATACATTCATGCTCTGTGTAAGTTTCTGCTTGTTATAATCTGGAACATCCAGAAAATGTGGTCTTCTGATTAACAAAATGTCACTGACTACTTGATAAATCAGGTAAAGCAAATCTTATAGTTCAGGAGTGAGCTACCATACATTTTCAGGCAATCACTGATGTTAGAGGAAAAGGAAAAGCCGCAGTAGGAGCATGAAAGGGGAAAGATCAGTGGAGCAGCAGAGTAAAGCTCTGAAACACTGCAAAAGGGCAATCATTAGAGCAGTAAGAGGAGCAGCCTTCCAAGACACCAAAGCAGTTAAAGAAGCGATTGCAGAAAATGTAAAGTAAAGAAGGCTGGAGAAAAAGAAAGCTTCTGTGAGAGCTCAGGTTCAAGAATGAGGCGACTGTAAGAAGAGATGGAATAAATTTTCTAGAGCACATGATTCCACCGTTATGAAATAAAAACAGAGTTAAAGAACTTTAAAAGCAGAAACTATAGTTACTGATGAGCATCAGATTCTGTATAATCAGAGCATTCTAACGATTTTTTTCCTGTATCCTTATCTGTCTTGTTGACTCATCTTTAATTCAAATAAAGTGAGGAGCGTGAGGATATGGAGGAGTATTTTGCTAGTAAATATTTGCATTTATTTTTCATTGGTTTCTTGCTTTCTAGGAGTTATAGTTGGACGATGAGAACTTTGTTCAGTTTCACGTAGCTTCCTTTCCAGCGGCACTTCATTATTATCTTGATACCTACAGAATTTAAGGCTGTATTAAAAAGCAACCAAATCTTTTTAGCGAGTCATTCTTCTTGCTTAGGACACACTATTTGGTGTCACTTCGCAAAAATCTTAATGACCTTGACCCACTGATTGCACACAAGTGCTTCACCACCACAGGATAACCTTGTCCAGACACCTCCTGCATGTAAAATATGCAGCTGCTATTAGTGTTAGTCTTCTCAGTGTCGACTTTTGAAGGCTGTACATTCAGTCATAAAACAATATTTTTCACATACATAATTATCATGATTAGTAAATCTTGTGATAAAGGAAAGCTGCATGTGATATGATAGACCATATCTTCTAAACAAAGGCCTATTTACAATAGAACGCTTGTTCATTTACACTTAGTTTGTCTTACAGAACACTTGAAATATGTTTGTATTTTTAAAAACTCCAGATTAAATTTTTGTTTTTACCATTAGTGCTCCCAATATCAGAAAATGTGATTCTTGGATTTGTTACTTGGAAAATGCTAAGGAACTAGTTGAATTTTTGCAAGTGTTCTGAATATTCAAAATAACTACAAGAACAAGCAACAGATATTAAATGTTCCAGAGTTGTATTTGATATTCCTACTAATACTTGTCATTATTAGTTTAACTCAGTAACTTGGTGAGTATATGACTTAATATATGTGATACGCATCTGTCTTCAAGATACAGTACCATACAACGCAACACAAAGTTTAAGTCAGTTTCACATATTCATCTTTGATCACATGAATGAGTGTAAATCTTAAATTTTTAAAATAATTTAAAGTTTTACAAAATCTATCTTCTCTCCACCTATTCATAGAATCATGGAATCTTAGAATCACCAAGGTTGGAGAAGACCTCCAGGGTCAACCAGTCCAACCATCCACCCATGTTTCCCACTAAACCATGTCCCTCAGTACAGCATCTAAATGTTTCTTGAACACGTCCAGAGACAGTGACTCAACCACCTCCCTGGACAGCCCATTCCAGTGCCTCACAATTCTCTCAAAGTATTTCCTGACGTCCAATCTGAATCTTCCTTGAAAACAGTTCTTTCTGTGGGAACAGTTGGTGTTTCATATGAGTTTAGATGTTAGGTTTCCCAATAACACATAAGAAGTAATCTCCAGAAGTTTAGATAGAAAAATTCCCAAAATATTTAAAATCACTTCAGTCATTCATAGTGTATTACCCACAAATACTTCAATCTATTCTTCATACAGGGAATCTTTTTTTATTTTTTCAGATTTCAGTAGCACTTGGTAGAGTTCTAAGCAACAAAATTTATCTTGAAAAAACATCTTTTTCACCTCTTGCCTGAAATGCTTAAATGTGTTGTTCCTCAGAATGAGACCAAGTTCAGAGTATGAGTCCTAATGTCACAGTGTAAGAAGAGGAAATAACTGCTTACCGGTTGGTGTTTTTGCCTCCTTAATCATTCTCAAAATTAATAAAAATCCTCAAATTATCTCAGTTTATGCTAGGAATCTGCATGAAAATTCAGATTTTTCTCCCTTATTATCTGATAAGTTTATAAAAAAAATCGTTTTAGCTCTCCTCTTGTCATTTATAAAATTCTTCTTTTAATAGTCCATGTCTATGTACAAGTTTGACTTCAGGTGCTTAAGTCCTGAAATCTTAATATGTAACTTTTTTTCATAAACAATATGAAGACGTTGACAGGTCTGAAAGGGGCTTGTGTGAAAAGATAATTAAGTGCTTTAGAGAGTGTCAAGAGTCAATAGCTCTGCACTGTCAGCATTCTGGAGCGTTACAGGCTATAATTAGATGGCATGGAGGTGTAAGGGATGTTTGGCAGTTTATTTCAGCATGATCTCCAGGATAAAAATAAAGAGTTGCCTTCAAATGAGGCACTGTGAGTGAGGGTAGCAGCAAGATTAAAAACACTTACATGTTTTTAAATGGCTTACATAAATTACTACTTTGTGAAGATGCCACTGCTTTCAAAATTTCCATCCATACAGTTTTGCCTAATGCTTTAAATTTCAATTATGAGGTCACTGGTACTTTTGTTTTTCTAATTTTTCAGTCTTTTCCTGACTTTCACTCCTTCCTGCTTAATTGCATCACTTAACTAGTGGTCTTCAATAGACAGTATCACATTGAGCGAGCCATGTGTTGCAGTAAGGACTGGCTAACTTTCCTAAATAAATTGTTTCAGAAGCATGACACAGCCAGTTTCTACCAAGTATTTTAAAGTTGCCAAGACAGTTTTAATAAATACAGACACCAACATCTTATTGTGGTATTTATATAGCAGAGACTTGCAATGCATATTACAATTTTCTAAGAAAAAAAAAATCAATTTCTAAGCAATCTTCTATAGGAACAAAACTGTAGCTGCTTTAGAAATAAGATAAAGTAGATAAAAAATAAAATAAATGATTTTGATTTTATATTTAAATACGCCGATGAAGATATTTATATCCCTGCAAAGATGAATTCCTGAGATACTTGGGGTGAACCATACCAGCCCTAAAGCAGACAAGACAGCAGATATGGAATGAGGAGGTCTTTCACAACCTGAAAAATGATCAAAAAAGTATTTCCAGATATCTTTTTGAAACTCTGATCCTAAATGAAGTTGAGTAGGTATTCACTTAGCAAATCACATGTGTAAAGTTTTCAAATGTATACATTTGATTTCACTGTTGTTATTTAAATCATCCTATAAAATTTGCTGGGTACTGTATTTGTGTATTGTGTTCTCCTGTAAATCTACATTCATTTATTTCTTTTCTCTTTTGTTCATATTCATGCATCATGCAGCTTACCCCTTGCATTAACCCACCATCTACCAACTCATAATCCCAATGATTTTTGGTTTTACTCTACATGAAACTTGTTTTATACGTTGGAAGAAGTATTTTTGTACTGGAAAATGATTTCCCACTTTAACTTATGTTTTTGACTGCAACCAGTTTTCTACATCATCTAGTATTGTAATTAAAGGTTAGCTATATAAGATTTCATGTGATTACAGCTATAATTATTAAAATATAATTCATCCACATTTCCATTAACATTCTACCTCATAGTTAGCAATAAGCAGAAATAAAATATTAGGACTATTAAAGCAGGAGATTACCAATTAGTGGAATTCTCCAATGGCACAGAATAATTATTAATTATCATCATCATTATTCACAAAGTAAAATGTCTCTGGGATACCTGTGCTTCCCTCCTGCACTGTTCTCCAATGCCATCCTTATCTGCTCTGAAATCCTGAAGCAATATTTATATTAAGTACATAACTAACTGCATAGTAAATGAGAAGTTAATACTGAAGAAAAGTCATGGATGGAGTTCTGTTTGTTTGAAAGAATTCTCTCCTCATCTTGCTCCCCCAGTCACATTTTTACATGCCTAAAAGTCAAGTTATAAAAGAATGTACACCACTGAGGGAATCGTAACAGGAAGATAATCTGGTGACCTCTGTTTGATTTTTTGCTCCACTAGAAGTTTTCCTCTTTGTTGTTAAGCTGCTTCCACAAGGATGTCCAAGTGCACTTTCTAATGCAAGGACTTTCTAATTTGACTTAAGACTTGCAGACCTAACTTGAACCAGATGTGGTTTGGTTTTTTTTTTTGTTTTTTGTTTTTTTTTTTTTCTTTTTTCGGTGAATATTTATGAATGCATGTTCACACAAAATCCTTGTGGTCAGTGACTCAGTGATTTTGCAGAAGTCTGAACAGGATTTGTATACAATAGGACTATAGAAACGCTCAAAATTCTAATAATCATTGCAGCTGACCATTTTGGGAGGTATTAAAACTACATTCTCCAGAGTAAGACAGTCCCCAAAATAAGAAAAAAATAAACAGGATATATACAGCTTTCAAATAAATTGCATAATCTTTTAGGTTTCATACCTGAATAACTATTATATTTTCCATAATTTAGTTAATATCTCAAATATTCAGTTAAGAGAGTTAAATGTACATTTATCTTATTTTCATGATATTTATTTTGATGGATACACACTGAGATAAATTCTTGTTTCAATTCTTAAATCTCCCTGTAGGACTCACTATAAAGTGATTTTGAAAGTAGGATTTAGGATCCTAAATTATTAGGATTATTAGGACACTGATAAAAGTTATGTTAGCATTTATAAAACAGTGATAATAAAATGGGTATAAATAATTTGTTCCCAGCACTACTCTGTATGGTTCTACTCTGGAATAAAGCCTGATAATTCTGGCAATGATGTATGGTTGAAATACTGCATGTGCTTTATATTATTCCTACCCAAAGGATGCAAATAATTACTAAAATATTGTGCCAGAATAATTTCTCTAAATAGATATAGGGTGAGAAATTATCATCTTTTTATTTGTTTAGATCTTTTTGTAAGATATAGCAGAAAAAAAAAGAACAAAAAACAAGAAAACAAAACAAAAAACCCAAACCATCACAAAAGCCTTTTCTGACAGTCAAAAGGGAAAAAAGAAAAAAAAAAAAGAGCAGAATTTAAAATTGCACCCCTTGACGTTAATACATAATGAGAACTGAAACAGCATAATTTCTTTTACATATGTGAGTACAATAAAATAAGCAAATTTGACTCATTTTTCAGTTTGATTGCTGTAAATTGCATTCTGGGTAAAGAGTACTTGGAGCAGGTGAAAGAAGGCTGAAGGAAAGCAGTCTAACACAATGTCTGTAAAGTAGGCATCCAGAAAGGGAGGAGATAAAAGATATAATAAATGAAGTTAGACTTTAAAAAGACAATGACATTGATGTGACTGTTTCTAGGAAAATCTTTTGTAAAATTCATTTTTTGAGTTCCAGAAGTTAAAGTTCATAAAAAGTGGTCATATTTTTCTTTTGATAAAGATCTTTTCTCATCTGTGGAGAAACTGTTCACTACTGTTTGTACGTCTGATCTCAAGAACCTGTTGTGAAGTCTCTGTAAGCTTTTGGACCCATCTGGTTCTCTGAACATAACTTCTTTACCAGCAGTAACGTATCTTATATAGCAAAATCCTATGTTTCTGTCTGAACTCTGGCAATCTGGTTAAGATACAGTTCAACTAGCAGGTATAGATGTAATTTCATTTTAGAAGCAGTGCTTACCAGAATCCCTTGACTTTCACCTCATAACATTCTTTTGCTTAATGTTTCTTTCTATATTGACAGTCTCTTTTCCTTAAAATTGGTTTCTCAGATGCTGACATTGATAAGGTTCTAAATTCATTAATATCTGTCCTTAGTAACATTCTTTTAAATAGATTTCTCAAGATGTTTTTTTGTCCTTTGTTTCACCTTTTTTTTTTTTCTTTCTTTCTCTTCCAAGCCCATATTTTATATCTAGATAAGTAACTTTATTTAGCATCTATGCTTATTTCCCACAGCTATATCTAGTACTGGAGATTTATTTTACCTTTTAGCATGGATGCAGAAAAAGGAAAAGAAAGAAAATACCTATAATTTAAGTTATCATTGATTTAATCTATCTCTCTCAATTAAAGCAGACAATAATTATAACTTCTAAGCAGGTAGCAATATAAGGTTATGACCATTATACCCACACTACTCATAGGATCTCCATTCACTGTATGGCTGAGATAAAGTGTGGCCTCAACCAAAGAGGGTGAAATCACCAAATGGTTCTTTTAAGGGGCAAGTCAGAACTTTTTTTAGTTCTTATGAGGTGAAAAGGTGGTGGCAAAATATAGCTGATTGTCTTTTCCTGAGGCATTTATCTATAAAAAGGGCAGTCATTTTAAACTAAGATATCAGGAAAGAGAAAAAGGTGAAAATATTTTCCCCTCCAGCCAGTGTGAGTTGGCTTGCATCCCCAAAAACAAAGTGCATTATTCTGCTAATTTACGTAATAAACCATGTGCCTGACAAATACAAAGCAGCTGAGATCTATTTAGTCTCCTGTTATATTCTACTGATTTCCTGTGCATGTTGCAAAGAAGTGTAGTCATTTATTACATATATTTGCTTTGGAGTCTGAAACATTCTCATTCTGGGTCAAACTAAAAAAAGACAGAAATTTAAAGCATCAGTTGCATTACCAACTTTGTGTGTTCCCAGCTTGTGCTGTACAAATCACTACTTTGAATTTTAAATTCATATTGTGAAGGCAAATTTTAATTTTTAGACCTGAACCTTGGGGGTACACTATACGTTCAGCAGAATAATCTAAACAGAATGGAAAAGCCAAGTCAGATTATAAATACTCATATATCACAGCCATAAATATGGGACCAGAATTCATATTTTTTTTTTTGCTGAAAGCAAATATCTCATTAGTGTTTATTGAAATGTGTACCATGTTTTAGTTATAAAGACAGACAAAAAAAAAAAAAAAATCCACAGCTAATGCTGTGGCTTCAGACGCAGTTAATTATATTTCAACTGTATTTACAGGGTATCTAACTAGTTACAACAACACATTGTGCACCAGTTCTCTCAGGTTGAATTCCACAAATTCAGTAAGGATTTTAAGTTTTATCAGAAGTAGTCTACCTGCAAGATCTTTAATATCCTATGCTAGTTGTTTAAATATATTAAGAGATATTCAGTGAATATTTTACAGTATCTTAACTAGCACTTGTTCTACAATAAGTTGATTGGTTTCAAAAATGCAGTTCTTATGGGTGAGCGCATAAAGATTTTCAGAGTACTAGATTAGATTCATGTTCATGTACTTCAGGGAGCCTGCCCCCTTTATGCATTCTTGACATGGGGGCAGGATGAAGATTGCTGATGATCATTATGTGTCAAAAGGTGTATGATTATGTGACTCACCTTGTTTTCCATTATATATAATTTAAAAGCATACTGTCATGGTATTTTTCATAATTAAAAAAGTCCTCGTTATTGTTTATAATTATCCCTTTAGTGCTTGACATTGAAATCTATTTCCTTACTGATGTATTTTCTCCTTTCTTTGAAGTAGTTGTGGATGAGTTATTGAAGTTATGTATGAATGTCAGGAGCCTTATGCTTTTTACTAAAAGAAAGAGAATTTCATTGTATTTCATGTAGATGACTTTCTAAACAGTAGCTCAGTTTCCTCCACTGTCTGGACTCTCAGTGCCATCTTATCTTTCTGGACAAGCTGAATGTGGTAGCGCAACACTTCCTCGTTCCATGCAGAAAAACAGGTAAGTGAGGAGAAATGCCTTCACTTAAATGAACTTGAGGCAGGATGTCTCTTCCTTTAGCAGGACCAATCTGAGGATGTAACACAGTCTTTCCAACAGTTTAATGTATGACTGTCATCTTCTGTCACCTAATCTTCATCACAGTCAGTTCTGAATGCATTGCTGGTATTTCCTTTTTGAACCATCCCTAAACACCAGAAATTCTATGCATTCCTAAGTTCATATTGCATAAAACATCACAGTCAGTTTTACAGTTTCTTTATTGTGGGGCTGAGATAATTGACCTAATGATTGTTTCACTGAATCACATTGGATGTTCAATTAGACAGTTTTCCCATTTCTCTCTGATGTGGCATGTAGAGGTTACTTAGAGATAAGGAAAGGAAACTGGGAAATACATATAACTATTCAGTTTTCGCAAGTTTACAACATTTTTTTAGCTGAAATTTTTTTAGAAAAACTTGACAGAACCTTCTGTTGGGCTGAGATTTGTTGGCCACTAGATGTCCACCCAGCCTCATACTCTATGCCCTCCTCAATAAGACAGTGGGAGGGGAAAAAATAAGATAGAAAAGACATGGAGATCACTAACAAATTACTGTAATGGGCAAAACAGAGTCAACTTAGGAAAAATAATTTAATTTATTACCAATTAAAATATAGTTGGATGAGAAATGAAAATAAAAACCAAAATACCTTCCCTGCCTTCTTCTCAGCCTCAACTTCACTCTTGTTTCCAACTCCTGCCCCCTAGTCCTGTGCACTGCATGGAGAAGGGAGTTAGAGTCAGTCTGTAATGGGTCCTCTCTGCTACTTCTCTCTTCTCACAGTAGTTCCCTCCTCTTCCATCATGTCCTCCATAGGCTGCACTAGAGTCTGTGAGTCTGTGAGCTCCACTGGCATTTCTGTTTGTTGTTTGGAGAACCTCTGCCCATTTTCTTGACTGACTCAGGTATTCACAGGGTTCTTACAATTTTTTTTTACCCCTGATTGCTCTTCTATTAATTAAATTGTTTCAATATGTACTACAATTTAAATAGCTTTTATTTAAAAGAAAAAGAAAAAGAAAAAGAAAAAGAAAAAGAAAAAGAAAAAGAAAAAGAAAAAGAAAAAGAAAAAGAAAAAGTGTTTCCTCTTCTTTTCAACCAACTGATTTCTAATATTATTTGTTTCCTTCAAGGCTGTGTGTATGTGATATTGTGAATAGCCATATCTATTTATTTTCTTCCTACCATTAAAAATTGCTGTCATATTCTTAGCCATAGAACCACAGAACCATAGAATCACCAAAGCTGGAAATGACCTCCGAGAACAACCAGTCCAACCGCTCTCCTATCACCAACATTTCCCCTCTAAATCATGTCCCTTAGTACAACATCTAAACATTTCTTGAACACCCCAGGGACGGTGACTCAGCCATCTCTCTGGACAGCCTGTTCCAGTGCCTAACTACTCTTACAGAGAAGAAATTTTTCCTAACATCCTGAAACTCCTCTGGTGCAACTTCAGGCCATTCCCTCTATGGCTAGTTACTACTAGCCATCTCTTTCCTAGACTGAAAAGTCTTTTTGTTTATCTTTCCACAGAAACCATTATATATTCCTGATCAACTTTCTTGTCTTTCTCGTTCTTTATTGTTTTACCTTCTCTGAGGTAGGTATACCGAGCAGTACACATTGGTGAAAATGTGGCATCACAGAGGGTTTATGCACCTTTCCCAACAGTTGTTATGTTGTTTTCATTCTCTTAATTCTGGTCAGTGTTTTAGTGTTTTCTACTAATTGGAAATCATAGAATCATAGAATTGTCAAGGTTGGAAAACACCTCTATGATCAACCAGTCCAACCATTCATCACCAATATTCCCCACTAAACCCCGTCTGTACAACATCTAAACTTTTCTTGAACATCTCTAGGGATGGTGACTCAACCACCTCACTAGCAGCCATTTCCAGTGCCTGACAGCTCTCTTGGAGAAGAATTATTTCCTAATGTCCAACTGAATCTCCCCTGGCACAACTCAAGGCCATTCCCTCTAGTCTTATTGCTAATTTCATGAGAGAAGGCTACCTCACCACAACCTCCATTCAGGTAGTTGTAGAGAGTGATAAGTTCACCCCAAGCCTCCTTTTCTCCAGACAAAACAATCCTAACTCTCTCAGCTGCTTCTCATAAGGCATAAGCTCCAGACCCCTCACCAGCTTTGTTGCCCTTCTCAACATGCTGCACAGCCTCAGTACCTTTCTTGTAGTGAGGGGCACAAAAGTTAGCATGGTACTTGAGGTACTTGAGGTACTTGAGCCTCACCAGGGCTGAGTACAGAGGGATGACAATTTCCCTGCTTCTGTTGGCAATGCTATTTCTGAGACAAGCCAGGATGCCATTGGCCTTCTTGGCCAACTGGCCACACTACTGGCTCATATTCAACTAAGAACTGACCAATATCCTTAGGTCTGTTACCTCTACACAGTATTCCAGCCACTCTTCCCCAAACCTGTGGTGTTGCCTGGGGTTGTTATGGCCAAAGAGCAGGACCCGGCACTTGGTCTTGTTGAAATTCATCCCGTTGACCTCAGTCCAGCAATCCAGCCTGTCTAGACCCATCTGTAGGGCCTTCCTTTCCTCAAGCAGATCAACACTGCCTTCCAGCTTGGTGTCATATCCATTTTCTTCTTCCAATACTATTTAATTTAATGGATTATTTATTTATTTATTTAATTTTTTCAGTCATGGTTTTATGATTTTTTGTTATCAGCCTTTCACATCATAACATCATGCAGTGCACTGGGAGTTAAAGAATTGATACTCAAGTTCCAAGGACTGCCAATATTTCTGGGTACCTGGTTCTCAGCAAAGAAGAAATACTACATACCCCAGAGGAATATGCATTGTTCTGTGTCTGTTTTCCACTCAGAGGGAAAGATAAAACTGTTCTCAGATCATGAGATGTCCCTCTCTTTTGCCTTTCTGCTTGCCCCAGCTAGACATCTCACTTTCAGCGTTAGTGAGGCCTTTGGTTTTTGAACACTCTCATTTTATTTGATATATTAGTTTCAATTGTATTATATTGTATTATATTGTGTTATCTTGCCTTCTGATATCTTATTTAGTAAAATAGTTTGTTTCCGTGGAGCCGCTATTTTGTTTTTAGGCCCATCTCCCTACCCTTTTCCCCCTTTTCCCTTTTCCCTTTCCCAGCGTGTGGTTATGTGTATTCCCCAGCCTTGCTAGTCATGGAACTGGGCCAAACCAGCCTGTAGACAGTTGACAGTCCTTTATTTTTATTTTAGCACCACATTATTTAATCTATTTTACCATGTTACTCTTTGTTACAAAACTTCAAAGCAACTCTTAATAACTTCAGATTTCATTCCATCTAGTATTGAGTACTATTACCAATTTGTTTTACTAAGTTTCACTTTCCCATTCATTTGTGCATACAGTGATCACAGTTCTTAGGAAACATTTCTCTGTTGTACTTCTCTGGTAACTTGCCTCTATATTGAATGTTGACTGTCTTTTCTTACTCTTTTCCTACTATCATTTCTCCAGTCATAAATTCATTGGAGAGCTCTTCCTTGTGGTCTCCAAAACCTTGTTTTTTTTTTTTTTTTGTTTGTTTGTTTGTTTGTTTTTTAATAGCTTTCAATGAAAGATATTCTCAGGAATTTTCTAGAACACACAACTGGATTACCTTTGCCTACTTATGCAAAAACTCAAGCTGCTTTAGTTGCGTCTACCTATTTAAAAACTGCAAAAGGATTCATAGGTCAAGGATAGACTGATATAATAGTCTTCCATATACCTTTGCAGCCTTCTGCTTCTGTCTCCAGAACTGTAGTTGCAGCTAAAGAGATTCAAAGAGGTGATCCTACCTGTTGTAAGGCTGCCTAGAGCTTTCACAAGGGGACTATTTCACCATATTCTCAAAGTCATAGCTGCTACACTGTGCAGCACAGCAAATATTTAACCTCTTAAAAGCACAGAGCACTGAGACTATCTACAATATATGGTATCTGATCAAAGGTAAAACAGTGGAGCTTTGTGATAATATCTGCAGGATATCCACTGGGTCACATTTTGACTCCTTCTGGCAATGTAACAAAGCACAGATTGCTTCAACTTACCATGAATGGTAATCCAGCTAGATGATATTGCAAAGGAACAAGATGATAGGCAAGGAATGGCCTACAGTTACTAAAGTGGTTCCTACTTCTTTTAGTCCATTGTGATCTTGCAAGTCTATACTCCAGCTTAAGATCTCATTAAGGAATTGGGAATCTCTGTCCTACTCCAAGACCTTCAGAAAAATATTCTGTTCATTCCACGTACTAGGCTTTTTCTGATAGAAGATGCAAAGTTGAGTAGAACTACTTGCACCTGATCCTTTGAAGGGCATTACACAAACTGTGATGTTTGTATTTACTAACTGTAAGATGAAAGTATTAGTCATAATGCAGCTGTAACAAATGAGACAAATTATTTGGGGTGATTATTTGAGGTGTTTACACAAAGAATTTATTCAATTTAAAGAAATGGAGAAGTCACTGAGAATTTCTGAGCAGCAAAACACTTTGTACAATTTCTCTCTGGATAAAGTAAAACTGTGAAGGAATCAGTGAGGAACAAATCTCTGCTGTTAAATAAATGTGCTAAAAATAAAGTAACTTTTTTTTTTTTTTTTTTTTTTTTTAAACGTATCTGTTTAACTCCTTGTCTGAATGCAGAAACAAACAAATAACAACAGGATACTGTACATGTTTAAGCCTGAACATCAGTGGAATACAGTGCTACAAATGCTTAAAAAGAATTTACATCCAAACTCTTATTCTTCCTTAGCAATAGTCCAGATGCCTAAAAAAATGCATAGAAATGTGCACTCTGCACGTATTTGGAGTTGCTATTCTCTTGACAGACTGAGCAGCCTAAGTCAGATCATTACCAAGAAACAGCTATTTCTCTGCATGAGTCCAGTCAGGCCTCTCTGTAAGCACTCTCCAGACATGCACTCTCACTATGATCAGTTAAGATCTTTGTAATGAGGCTATTATGAATCCCATTTTAAGCTACCAAATTGGGATGGCTAGGTGTAAGTCAATTAGATTAGATCCAGTCTGGGCGCCAGTCACCTCATATGAAATTTCATGATACTCAGCAGAGCAGTGTGTAAGCCAGTTTCAGCAGTCTACATTCAACTTAAGAAAAGTGGCACCAAATGCTTTATTAGATCTTGTCTTAAATCACCTTCTTTCTGGCATATTTCATCCTTGATTTTGATGACTGATAACAGAATAGTGCTATTCATTTTCCACTATCTTAACATTTACCACTGTTTATGCCTTTTAAAATATTCCTCTCGTATTAAGACTCATCTTGACATCCTCTTAAATTATTAAGGGCTAAAGGTCTTCATTAAGAAAGAGATTAGAAGACATAGCAGACATGGGTAATTATTTAAGATCCAAGAAGGGGACACAAGATGCATTTTAACTGAGGCTTTCTTTAGTGGAATGTTAAATTAAATGAGTGGTTTAGTGATAAACAAGTTGAAGTTAATCAATTGAATAAAACTATAGGGAGACTATGTAAGCAAGTTTGGATTTGAAGGGGTTTAAAGTAATCAAATTCTGAGGGCTACATCTGCTTCATATTTGTTTAATAAAAGACTTGATGACTAGCTAATGGTTCACAATGTCTAGTGTTACCTAAAAATTCTGCTGGGGTTGATGTGCTCTGAGAGCTTTGAAATCATTAACAAACAAATCAGAAATTTGTGATAATGAGAAAAAATTTTGAATAAGGAGCATTATTTAAATTATTTAACTTTCATGATGAGTTGGTGCAGAGCATATATTTTGAGAGATTATCTGACAATTACAACTAATTATTTGACAAGAATTTAATTCTGTTTTAACTTTTTGAGCTCTTCAAATTGTCTTCAGAAGCTGTAGCCTATAAAGATGCAATTGATAGCTTTAACCTACGAGTAAGGAAAGATAACTGGAGTCAGCCAGTTTTGGAACTTAGCTTAGTACAACATAGTTTATGAGATTTGCTTTTATTTTGTGAATCTGCGAACAAAAGCTTAAAACCTGTAAGAAAACAAAATTGTGAATTATTAAAGGGGGTGGTTAGAAGCCAAGATGTGTTAATTTAGTCCAATTTAATATATACCTGGTATAAGAAAACTAATTTTTTTTTCAGTAAATATTTTCAAATTTTGTTTGAATTTTTTTTTCTTTCCAACATTCTCATTTAAATATGCATATAAAGTAAATGCAAAGATAATGGGTAAATAGCCGAAGAGGGAATAAGCTTCAAAACTGTAATGTGCTTGCTACCCTGAAAACTGATCTCCCAAGTTGGGGTGAAGTTTGTTATGGGGAGAAAATGATAAAGATCTTCATATATTAGTGAATGACACAATTTTGCAGGGATTAGAAGTGATTAGAAGTGATTAAAATCAAATTTAATCTTACTGTTATAGAAAGAAATGTCAGTACTCTTAATAAAAAAGGTGTAGGCTGTTTAAAACTGTTGGAAAGCTTATTCACAGAATCATAGACTCATAGAATGGCCTGGGTTGAAAAAGACCTCAAAGACCAACTAGTTTCAACACCCCTTGTGCAGGCCATGTGCAGGGTCGCCAGCCACTAGACCAGGCTGCCCAGAGTCACATCCAGCCTGGCCTTGAATGCCTCCAGGGATGGGGCATCCACAACCTCCTTGGGTAACATGTTCCAGTGTGTCACCACCCTCTGAGTGAAAAACTTCTACCTAATATCTAACCTAAACCTTCCCTGTCTCAGTTTAAAACCATTCTTCCTTGTCCTATCAGTATCAACCGTCGCAAACAGCTGTTCCCCCTCCTGTTTACATGCTCTTTTCAAGTACTAGAAGGCCACAATGAGGTCTCCCCAGAACCTTCTCTTCTGCAAGCTAAACAAGCCCAATTCCCTCAAACTTTCCTCATAGGAGAGGTGCTCCAGCCCTCTGATCATCTTAGTGGCCCTCCTTTGGACCCACTCCAAGAACTCTGCATCTTTTTTGTGTTAGGGGCTCCAGGTCCCAGATGGGGCTTCACAAGAGCCGAGTAGAGGGGGACAATCACCTCCCTCTCCCTGCTGGCCCCCCCCTTTTTTAATGCAGCCCAGAACACAGTTGGCCTTCTGGTCTGCAAACGACACTGCTGGTTTGTGTCCAGTTTCTCGTCCACCAGGATCCCAAGTCCTTCTCCACAGGGCTACTCTCAAGGAGATCTTCCCCTAGTTTGTATAAATAGCTGGGATTGCCCCAGCAATTCATCAAACTGTGAAAGAAATAGAGAATTTTTAAGTCAGTCCTCAGTGAAAGGGCTAATAGAAGGTAAAAAAATGAAAAGGATACTTTTGGATTTTGGAAATGGTTAAGTAATAATGACTGCAAAATAAAATACATGTCCAAAAGTAGAAATCCCAAGTTAGCCTTAATTTAATGTAAATATGTTGCAGTTAACGTCATCTGTGTATGCAAAGGGATGATAAAGATATTATTAAGATATAATCATGGAAAAGAAAATATGTCTGGAGAAAGGATAGGTTTCAGTAGTAGTGTTTCTAGGAACAACCTAGGAGAGTAACTTTAAATATAGAGTCACAAGTAACATTTCACTGCCTTTGTTCTGAGTCTCCCACATTTTCCCATCTGATCTCTATGGAGGACACATTTCAGCTAGATTTTTTCCACGTCCATATCCACATGTCTGTTCTGTGTCATTTTTGGGAAGGTCGAAATATAAGCAGCATTTTGCTTTCCAGCTTTCCAGCTGCTCCTTTCTTGTTATTGAGTAAAGGTAAAGCGTTAGTATATCCAAAATTATAATTACACTCTATATAGACATAAATAAAAATTAGCCTTTCTTCCACTTCAACATGCTACTGTTCTCTAATTTTTACTAACATATAAAATGGTTCATATCTGTCCCTGGTGTCATTTCATGGAAATGCACTTATTACTGTCCTAATTATTATCTGACACAAATGCTAGGATTTTAGCCATATTAGACAGTGGATAGCAAATAAATAAATACAAACACAAATATATGTGCTCCACCACTAATTTTCATTTATTTTTCTATAATTGCTAGTGTGTTCCTTTTTCATTCGTGAAATATTATGGGCTCCCTCTGGTGGGCCAAAACAATATGTTTTTAGAGTAATTTTTGGGATGTAGGGAGTCCATTTAGCTTAAAGGAAAACAAATGCTTGATCTATATGTCTAAGATTTGGAGTTCTAATCCCGATACTTTTCAATTTCCTTACAGTTTGTGACTCTGCCTCAGAAAGATTGTATTTTCAGTGCATGACTGTCAATACTAAACTACATGATTTTTTAAAATAAAATATTCTAATGAAAAGACTAAACAAGCAACCTTCTCTAAAACTGAGGGTTCAGATTTCTTGAATATCATGACTATAACCAGGAGCAACATTAAGTCCCTAAAATGAAATCATACAAGTGTGGTTGTGATAGAAGACTAAAAGCTGAAATAAATACATATTTTACTTTTTTTTTTTTTTTTTTTTTTTTTTTTTCAGAATATCATCCATAAAGTTAGTTTGCACACTGAAACTGTGTCCTCAAGAATTTGCTATTATTTCATAAGATGAATTGCTTGTTTAAAATCAGGAGAGCATGCATGTTCATTGTTATTGTTTTTTTTTTTTGGACAAACTTTTTCCATTTATTTCTACAGTTTCTGTGAAATTATGGCAATATTATCTGCTAAATCCATTGACAGAATGTTAACGTTTCTTCATCTGTTCCTCATTAATAAAAAATTTCTGTAATGTGTTATTTTTAACTTTCATACTATTATAAATTGATTCCTTTTTATATCTTTCCTAAAATAACTCCAGAATTTGTAGCAGATAAGAAATACAGGTACCAAAAAACATAAACATAGTTTTAGCTGAAGAGAGATGAAAATTAAACAAGTGAATCAATCAGAGTGGGTTGAGAAACTGAAGTAATACAATAAAGAGAAAATAGTATCTTAATTTTAAGACTTATTTGTAGCTTACTCAAAGTGGTCACTTGTATGACTAACTTTTTTTCCAGAATGGTTATCTTGGGAGATTATTTGGTGGATTACATTTTTTTTTTTTCTGATGTAGCTGTAGGTTTGTTTCAGTGAACGATGTACTTCTTTATACTGTTACTTCTTTGTTTTATTATTTTTTCTATGCACATGAAATGTTACAGATACTATTTTATCACAAAAGTTATCAAGATAAAAAAAAAAGATGAAAAAAAAGAAGTTGCACTGAACAGATAAAATGTGAAATATATCTCTGTATTTAGCTTTGTTGTTAGAAGCAAATTTCCTATTATAGGATTAAGGATCCTCAAATGGTGTTGAAAAATGTTGTAGAAGTGCATTGCAAGCAATGAACAGAAATAAGTGACCAGAAGAACTTCAAACTGAGAAAAGATGAGGATAGGGCAAAACTTTTAATTTGTTCTCATGAGAAGACCTGACTGAAATGTGTCACTAAGCTTAGTGTTTCACTATAATCAGGTACATGGTTTTGTTGTTCTGACTGTAAACTGGTAAAGCTTTAGAAGATGAATCATAGCTGACACCAAGCTGACCCTAAATGCATTTAGGAAGCTAATGAAGAACAGCAAGCCTTCCACAGAACTGTTGTCTTTTAGAAAGAGAGGAGTGTTTCAAATCCATATTCCAAACAGCCATTTCATTGTCAATAAGTGCTGTGGAAGAGCAGTAACCTCTGTACGCATGGAGAGATGGGGAAACTTTTAATGAAAGGGTCTGGTTAGCAGTTCACCCTGCTTTTCTCTTGTTAACGGCAGTGGATGGCTACATTTTTTGTGCTTACTCTTTGCCACATTTTTCTGAAGTTCTAATTGGGAAATGGAGAAGATAAATTTTACTCCTAAGTCTCTTTCAAATAGAAAAAAATGCCTTGGATAGAGGAAATACTGCCAAAAATCCAAGATAACTTCTTGTTTTTAAAGAATGATAATACATCATTATTATCATTATATAGAAACATAGGATTATTTCATTTTTTAGTTAATGTAATTAAAATGGTGATGCTTATGTTCTAATATATTTTGTACTTACAGAGTACATTCTACTCAGCTCTCTATGAGAGAAAGATGAGTGGACAATGATGATAACAATGATGTTGATGATTGCAATTAGTTTAAAAAATGATAAAGAGATTACAATCTGAGAAGCCAGTAACTGAAATTAAGACTGATTGCCATATTTAGACTTTATTTTTCACTGAACTTTTGATATGCACATGTTCCTAGATATGAATGCAGAAATGGCCTGCCTTTGTGTACAGACTGGGGGAAATTGTTCAAGATATCAGACTGTCATATTCTCAGTCTCAAGGATCTCCACAGTTCTACACCTTAGTGAACAGACTTACTTGGCAGGTTAGGCACCATGGTCAGGCAGGTGATTTTCCCAGGGCAAGGCTCATCCCTTGCACTCTGGGTGTGCTGACCCTTGTGATCTCAAATGCAGAAAACTCAACTGCATAATCTGTGGTAGTAGGGAACTGTTCTCTCTTTCTCTCTCTCTCTTTTTAAATTTAAATGTTAATTTTAATTTTCCTCACCTCTGTGCAGGAAAGATTATGGAGTAGTTCTTCCTGGAAGCTATGCTAAGATATGGAAAACTGGGAGGTAATACAAGACCGCCAGCATGGCTTCATCAAAGGCAAGTCCTGCCTGACCAACAAAATAGTGGCCTTCTAATGAATCATAGAATCATAGAATGACTTAGGTTGTGTCTCGCTCCAATTAATAGGAGGGAGTAGAAATTCTTTGATATCTATATACCTGGCATGAGATTAAGAAAAAATGGTTCAAATGTTGGTTCAACCAGTTTATTACAAATCTTAATCAGGGAGATGGGGAAGGGGAGGACGGACACTATTATGAATTAGGGTAATGGGAAAGGGAAGGAGGGTGATAGGAAAGATAGGAAAAAAAGAAGCAAGGAGTCTTTATAGGAAGCAAGAGAGAGATAGTCACCACCATGGATCCAGCGTGGTTCATGGCTCAGTCCTCAGTAGTGGTGGTTCACTGGGTGTTGTTCTGTTGACGACAGTGGTGATCACGGCAATGATGGAAACTGCATTCCAATGGTAGTATAAAATAATTTGTAAGTCCAAAGTGGTTAAGTCAGCTCTTTTTGGAGTGACAGCTTCTGGCTTTTGGATCTCAGCAGGAACTCCTTTTGTTCCCATCTTCTGGGTCTTGCCAGCAGATAAGAGGAAGCAGGGAGGCACCCACCTTCACAGGTTACAATGGAATCATCCCCCAAATTCCCATAGCAAGCTGGAGTTATTTGGTCACAGGCTAGATCTTCCACCAGTAAACAGTCCTGAGCACTCTTTTCCGAAGGCAAACAGCTCCAAAGAAATGCTTTCAAATGTAAAATTGTCCACACAGTGATGTTGATTGCCACACAGCAACACCCATCACTCATCTCCTAGGTGTGTCAGTCTTATCACAAGAAATACCTCAGGAAGCAAGCTTTGAGCCAGAAAACAAAGAAGGATTCATACAGGTTGGAAGGACCTGAAGGATTATTAAGTTGCAACCCCCTTGCCACAGGCAGGGTTGCCAGCTGCTAGATCAAATACTAGATCAGACTGTCCAAGGCCCCATCCAACCTGGCCTTAAACGCAACCAGGGATGGGGCATCCACAGCTTTTCTGGGTAACCTGTTCCAGTGCCTCACCACTCTCTCAGTTAAAAACTTCCCCTGACATGTACTCTAAATCTCCCTTCCTTTAGTTTAAAATCATTCCTCCTCGTCCTATCACTATCTACCCAAGTAAAGTGTTTATTTCCCTCATGTTTATAACCCCTCTTTAAATACTGGAAGACCACAATGAGTTGTCCCCATAATCTTCTCTTTTCCAAGCTGAACAAGCCAGTTCCTTCAGCCTATTTTCATAGGAGAGGTGCTCCAGTCCACTGATCATCTTCATGGCTCTTCTCACATTTTGAGTTTATCAAGGTCCCCCCTGGATGGCTTCCTTTCCTTCTGCTCTATTAACTGCACCACTCAGTTTGGCATCATCAGCAAACTTGCTCAGGGTACTCTCAATCCCATAATCTATGACATTAATAAAGGTGTTAAAGAGTATCAGTCCCAAGGTACACCCCTGGGAGACACTGCTCGTAACTGACCTCACCTGGACATACAACCAATGACCACAACCATCTGTCTGCAACCTTCTAACCAATTCCTTATTCACTAAACTGTCCAATAGTTGAAATCCATCTCTCTTCAATTTAGAGATAAGGATGTGGTGAGGGATCATGTCAAAGGCCTTGCAGAAGTCCAGGTAGGTGTAGTCAGTTGCCTTCCCTTTGTCCAACAATGCAGTCTCTCCATCATAAAAGACTACCAGATTGGTTAGACATGACCTTCCCTTGGTGAAGTCATGCTGACTGTCTCAGAGCACCTGCTTATCCCTCATGTGCCTTAACATGTTTTCCAGGAGCATCTGTTCCATGCATCTTCCCAGGCACAGAGGTGAGTGAGTCTCACTAGACAGTAGTTCTTTGGGTTCTCCTTCCTCCACTTCGTGTAAATGGGAATGATGTTTCCTTTTTTCCAGTCCCCAGGGACTTTGCCTGACAGCCACTTTTCAAATATGATGGAGAACGGCTCAGTTACTATGTCACGCAAATTCTTTAGGACCGTGGGGTGCATATCATCTGCCTCATAAACTTGTGCACATTCAGTCTTATGAGTTGGTCTCAGACTTGCTTTGCCCTTATAGTGTGGGACAGTTTGATCCCCCAGTTTGAACCTAGAAGTAAGTTCAGGTTTAGCGAAGTGAAGTTCAAGAATGTGAGAACCCTGGCTGCCAGTGAACACTGAGGCAAAGAACTCATTGAGTACCTCAACCTTCCCTCCATATTTGTTTTAGCCTGTTCTCCTTTTTCGTTTAGCAGAAGACATGTGCTCTCTTTGGCCTATCACTTCTGACCTATGTACCTGTAGAATCAGTTCTTGTTGTTTTTGACATCCTTCACGAAGTTCAGCTTTATCTGTGCCTCGGCTTTCGTAATCACAGCTCTGCAATTTCAGACAGAATCCCCGTTTTCTTCCAGGTGACATACTCTTGCTTCCACTGTACTTGCCCTTCTTTTTCCGTGGTTTGACCAGGAGGTCCTTCCTATTTCATGCAGATTTCCTGCCTCCCCTGCCTGCTTCCTTATTCTAAGGGATGAGAGTTCTTGTGCTCTCAGAAAGGCATCCTTAAAGAGTAGCCAGCTTTCTTCCACTCTTTTATCTCTCGGGACTTCTTTTATGAGATCTTATCCAATAATTCCTTAAATGACCTGAAGTTCACTCTCCTGAAGTTCAGTGTCCTTACTCCACTCTTTGGCAGGCCCATGTTCCTTAAAGATCATGAACTCAACCAGGGTCACTACAAGCAGCTTTTGATCTTAACATCTTTAACAATATTCTCCACATTGGTAAGTACTGATGACCACCTGATCCAACAACGCTTCAACTCTAGTCTGTGCTCTATAATGGAGTAATTATATCAGTGGACAAAGGAAGAATACTGATGTCATCTATCTAGATTTCAGTAAGCCCTTTGGCACTGTCTCCCACGACATCCTTCTCTCCAAACTGGATATGGATTTGACAAGTGGTCTGTTTGATGGATGAGGAACTGGCTGCAAGATTGTACTCACAGAGTGGTGGTCAATGGCTCAATGTTTAGATGGAGATCAGTGACCAGTGGTGTCCCACAGGGGGGTATCCAAAGTGGTGGGACTCCTACTCTGTAGTACTTTAGTCAATGATACTGACAGTGGGATTGAGCACATCCTCTGATGTTTTGCAGATGATACCAAGCTGTGGGGTGTGTTCAACATGCCTGAGGGATGAAGTGCCATTCAAAGAGATCAGAGTAGGCTCGAGCACTGGGGCTCAGTTGAACCTCATGAGACTGGAACAAAGCCAAGAACAAGGTCTTGCACCTGGGTTGCAATAACCTCCATTATCAATACAAGCTGGGGATGAAAGGCTAGAGCACAGCGCTGCCAAAAAGGACTTGTGGGTACTCGTGGATAGCAAGCTGGACATAAGCCAGCAATGTCCTCACAGACCAGAAAGCCAGCTGTATTCAGGGCTGCATCAAAAGACATGTGATCAGCAGGTCAAGGGAGATGATCCTACCACTCTAGTCTGCTCTGATGAGACCTCACCTGGAGTACTTTGTACAGATGTGGAATTCTCAGTACAGAAGAGACATGGACCTGTTGGAGTACATCCACAGGAGGGACACAAAAATTACTCTTAAGCTGGGTCTAATGTAACAGGACAAGTAGAAACATTTTAAAACTTAAAGAAAAGACAATTAGTTTGCATATAAATAAAAAGTTTTTTATAATGGGGTGGTGAAGCACTGTACAAGGATGCCTGGAAAGGTTGTGGATGCTCCATCCCTGGTGATAATCAAGATCTGGCTGGAACAGGCTGTAAGCATACTAATCTAGCTGCAGGTGCCCCTGTTGAATGAAGGGAATTTTGACTAGATGACCTTTAAGGGTCCTTTCCAACTCAAATGATTAAATTACTCTATGATTCTATGACTCTACATTCTAATATTGTAGTTTTTCAAATTGTCCGGCAGTATACTGCAATATCAGATGTTTCTTTTTGCTCATTTTTGCTTTCCTTTGTGATTTTTACAGTGCTATTGGCAGCTAATAACTACTTGCATTCAATTACATTTTCATTAGTTACCAAGTGAAATGATAATACAGAATGATAGTGTGCATTTTTATTTTCACTTTATTTATCAGAGCATTAAAATTTCGTGGTGTAATTTACATGAGATGGTCCTCAAATTTAAAATATTCTTTCATTGTTAAAAATACAAGCAATCAAAAATTTGCATCTGGATTTTAAAAAAATCACTCTTCCTTCTCTCTCTTCCATGCAGGTTTTCTTCTGAAAATTCTTTCAAATGCAGCCGAAAAACTAGTGCTAGTTTAAATCTAAGTCTTTTTTGAGTGAGAATCATTGAAGTACTGGGTGCTCATTCAAAATGAACCAGCAAGCATTTCAGTGTTTCCTTCCCACTGCTTTTGATTGCTAATAACATTAGTTGCAAGTTTTCTCACAAAATAGAAGTTTAAAGAGGCTGTGGCCCTAGTCAGCCTGAAATAAGATACAGTTCTCCTTTATCTTCTATCTCTTCTTCTCTTTCTTACTATCTTCTTTCATCTTTATTCTCTTCCTTCCAGAAATTTCAACCACTGTAGAGAGAAATTGAAGGGGCCAGATTCTTTCCTTTTTAGACATTAATATGACCAATCTCACTGGGGCTGGACCCTTCAAAGTAGAATTGAATGTGTTCTATAACATTTTTATTCTAATGAAATATATATTTCTATTCTCTCTTTCTGAAAATACTTTGTTTAATATTATCAGTTACTGTGTTTTGCTGCTGCCTGAAGGATAGGAAAGTAGTGTAATTTCCTGAACAATATCTCCATGTTTTCCACTATTGTGGAAATTAATTAAGAGTTGCTGATTTAAAAGTTTTCCCACCTCCCCCACTCCTTAGTTTCTCAAACATTTAAACAATTTTTTTGCCATCTTTTTATTATTATTATTATTATTATTATTTCTCTTTTCTCTCTGTTTGTAATAAGATTAATTATGTGTGGTGCACCACTGCTTATCCCCATGAAAGAAAATCTAAAACGAGGGATTTCAGCTTCAAGAAGGCTATTTTGTCCTGTTTCCGATGTTCTAAAGGGATTAATTTACCATATCGTATAGCCCTGGAAGACTGTGATAATTGAAAACATCCATATTCATTGCATGTTCAAAGGGATCTGTCTGACTTTGTAATGTAAAAAGTGCATTTTTAACCTGAACGGGGACCTGCATCTGGTATTGCTTAATCCTATTAGTCCGACAGTTCCAAAGCTTTAGTGTATAATCATTAGCTTGTGTTAATCCTCAGACATGCCTCCAGCTTCAGCCTGTCAGAAGGAGTCCCTGCAGGGAAAATGTGGAGGTGCTGATAGCACAACACCAACTAATCTTATCTTAAATGCTAGCAGCAGCCACTATCTGTGATAGCCAGGGAATTAAAAACAAATTTTTTATGGGTATTGGGTATCGTCTTTCTTTCTCTCTCACACAGCTCTTCTACCTTGCCCTAGTTTCTCCTCTTTTTACCTCCCCCCCACCCCCTTTGTCAGGCAAGCAGCAATACTGACAGTAGCTGGGCAAGTGGCAGTGGGGGACAAGGAGAATATTTGAAGATATTTACTATGCTGTCACAAAAATAGCAGTGTAAGCTACTAAACCTCTCAGGTGCCTTACAGTTTTTTTCTATAGAGAAGTCTCAAGACTATCTTATACAGGCTTATAATTTATTTTCTATTTCCCACCAGCTACAGCATCACATAACAAGAGCAGCCATGATCTCTGGAAAAAAAGAGCTGTATCTGAATTCTAGTAAGCTCATACAGGGCCCTGCTAGCATCATATACATGCTACAATTTACATCAAAAATTTGCATCAAAAGATGTAAATTCTGTGTCAGGGTGGAAACCAGTCACATGCAGTGTCCCTCGGGGGTCGGTCTTGGGACCAGTGCTCTCGAAAATCTCCATCAACGACATAGATGATGGCATCGAGTGCACCCTCAGCGGGTTTGCAGATGACACCAAGCTGAGTGGTGCAGTCGATACACTGGAAGGAAGTGAAGCCATCCAGAGGGACCTGAGCAGACTGGAGAAGTGAGCCTATGAAAACCTAATGAGGTTCAGTAAGGCCAAGTGCAGGGTGCCGACTTGGATCGGGCAATCCCAGGTAGTTATAGAGAACGAAGGAAGAATTCCTTGAGAGCAGCCCTGTAGAGAAGGACTTGGGAGTCCTGGTGGACAAGAAGCTAGACATCAGCCAGCAGTGTGTGCTTGCAGACCAGAACACCAATTTTGTTCTGGGCTGCATTAAAAAAGGGGCAGTGGCCAGCAGGGAGAGGGAGGCGATTGTCCCGCTCTACTCAGCTCTTGTGAGGCCCCATCTGGAATACTGCGTCCAAGCCTGAGAACCCCAGTCCAAGAAAGACATGGGGCTCTTGGAACAGGTACAAAGGAAGGCCACTAAGATGATCAGAGGGCTGGAGCACCTCTCCTATGAGGAAAGTTTGAGGGAATTGGG
>JAOWBP010073232.1:0-30245 GCA_028571105.1 Tragopan temminckii
CTGAACAAAGCAGGTATATCTTTGACTATGGATACAACCCATATAAAAGCATTAATGCAAATTAATGCATTCTTATATTTTAAATTGCTACAACATCTACATAAATTTATGAATGTATAGTGGTAAATCTTTCTCCATGACTCACACTTATCCACTGAAGTATTAAATGACATTTAATTCAATTAAATAAATAGTATTTTAATAGTGTTGTCATACGAAAAGAGTGGAGAAGTTTGGCAGAAAATAAACTCTATTGCATGCCAGCTCTTTTTCAGATATCAGAAGGGCCGGGGGTGGCTCAGCTTAGCTTGAGTGACTTGGTGCTCTAAGTATCGTTGCATTCAATATATGACCTACCACAGTTAGATTCATAAAAAGCACACTGTGTAATTCATCTAAATGCATTCAAAGGGGCTCTCACAACCACTCATAAGGAGTTTGGGCACACCAGTGAGAACTGCCATAGCGAAATTAGTGACTAGTGCAGTTTAATAAAGCAACATTCTTTTGGAATGCTGGTGATAAACACACTGTCTGCAAAACATATGAGTTTAACCAATTACATGAACAATATAGCTAACAACAATCATGTTAAACCATGGAACAGCTCTATACAGATTTCTAAGTTTCCCAGGGAAGCACTCAGTAGAACTGAGTGGGCAAATTGTACCAGACAGGTGTAGTGGGAGGCAGAGTGAATGCGGGGAAAGAGAGGAAAGAGAGGCTCAGTTTGATCGATCCTAGCTTGTCTGCAAAGGTATCTTCCTGTCACCCCCAATTTTTTTCTCTCTTAAGCCATTTAATACTTTTTCCTACTTTGAGGCAGAGCTTTAGTAATTCTTGTGAAACACACCTTGGTCTTGCAAGGTTTACTTGAAAATATGTTTTTGACAGAAAACTGGAAAACTGCTGGCTCAGGAAAACAAGATAGTTTATCAGTTAAAATAGGATCATTAAGTCCCTGTTCCTAAAGGATGATCACAGAATTTGGCCACGGGACTTCCACTCTGCTCCACACTCTATGTTGGTATTCTCTTACGAGTTAGCATACCAGGTACCCCTGGTGTTTGCTAAAAGCTAAGGTCACAAATCCTGCTGTTTAATGAACTATCACAGACAGGATTATCCTGTGCCATTCCGCCTTGGAGGCTTTGCCTTTCCTTATGAAGTAGACATTACGAAAAGTCACCTCTAGTATGTGTTCCACAAGAGGTAAGCGGGTCCAAAGCAGTTTACATTTCCTCCATTACATGTAGTACTTCCAAGATTGCTTTTCCTTCACTACATTCAGATTTGTGTGAAGTAATTAGAGCAAGCCCAATCTCAACTGTACTAGAGACATATTGTAAGAATTCATGCTAATTTTTGTATGGACAACTTTCTATTAGAGCACTAATTTGGCTGAATGCTAGCCATTATTTACACTTAGCAAGACTACACAAATTATTTATAACTGGGCAAATAAGTTCTAACCTCATTTTCATCAACGTCTGGAACAGCTCCAGTGAAGTAGAATCAGGTAGTTTCTTGTTAATCTGCTGTGTAATAAAATCATATTTTATGCCAGATAGCTGCCCATAAACTATACTGAAGTGAGCCAACTCTTAGTGTTACAGTTTGTAGTGAATTATACATATGTATCATGAAAATGTATTTCAGCATATCTTCAACAACACATTCAAAAGGAATTATGTGAGAAGATCACATATACAGGAAGGGTCTCAGGCAGAGTACTAAGGAACGAACATCAAATGCTATCATGGCCACAGGTGTCAAGAAGAAAATACAGGTTAACTACTTCATAACGATCTATTAATATAGTATTTTTATTTTGTTAGCTCTACATTCAGGAATGTATTTCAGCAATTACCTAGACTGAACTATGTTAATAACCTTATTAAATTCCATGAGCCTGTTCTTACACTAGTCATTTTAAACATACACTAGATTTTGAGGATAAGGAAGAAGGTGAGGAAGTCAGGGTAAATTATGGATGTGCAACACTTTAAAAATAATCTTATCTCTTGAAGCAAGACACTCAACAAGGATAGCAAATCAAATGAGAGGAGTGAATTTCTAGTGGGCCCTGGTAATTTTCTAGGAAGAACAGCTTTATCAAAGTAGTAACACAGGAAATATCTAAAGAAAATTACAGGCAAAGAGATTTTATACCACAAGCATTTTATACATAATATGGTAAGATTTCTTTCTCCCTCAGGCAGAAACAAATGCAATCTGATAATTATTTCACAAGAAAAACCACATTATTTAACTATCCTGCAGCAAGCTAATTAGTTAATCTGATAATAAAGCAGGCAATGAAAAGAGCTTTTTCATCTCCTAAGATTAAAATGAGGACATGTGACAAGGCAGGTGTTAGACAAAAAAAAGGAAGCATCAGGATAAAAAAAAAACACTTTGTAAGTGAAAAGCAGCAAAAATGAGTAAAGAGGATTATTAAATTTTTAGAATGAAAAAAATGTGATAGTAAAAGCTGTATGAACCGTTCTTAAACAAACAAACACTGTTCTTCTAAACCAGATTTTCTTTTGTCTCCTTTACTGCAACATTCTGCTTCTCAGAATTCTGAATTTTTACACATTAAAAAAAATATTCCGAGGAGTACAATGATCCTCACCTTCATATTTATACAGTTCTACAAAACATCCCGCAAGGATACTACAGTCAAAGTATGTATAAGTGGCAGCTGTTAGAATGAAAATAAAAATGCCAACTAACAGTTTTATAGAAATAAAAAAAAAAAAGAAGAGATTCTTTGGGAAGCAGTTATGTTGACAAATTCACAGCACAGGAGGGCACAAGCAACACAAGCTCAAAGCTAGAGACATTTCTGCCCTAGCAGTGTCTGAGTGGAGCTCAACCTGATGTCCTTGCAGAACAGAAAGGTAGCAGGATTACAGAAACACATGTAGTTTTAGGACTCCTCAGTAATGTCCAGATAAGGCACAATAACCTCTTATTTTTCCCCCAAACAGTGATTGTTCACATGCACATACAGATGACTATTATTAGTATACACTTAAAATGCCTAGATTACAAAGATGAAGATTTCACAGGAGAGCAGCAACTGGAAAAATCATCTTTCAGGAAGCAGTATCATTGCTAGTATTCTCCACATAGCAGAGGTCTTAGAAAAGGTGTGTACAAAACTTCAAATGGATTTTGAGAATAGATACATTTATCAGAGATGCTCTGATGTTGCCTATATTTTCCCAAAGGATGTTCAGGACACTGATGCAGCTCGACCTTTGTAGTCCTTCTATTCAGTGCAATAGCCTCAGTCTAATTAAATTGTAGGTCTAGCACCATGGAAACAAATAAGTTAAGCTTCTCCCAAAATGGTTTTATCCTATGCACCTGGAAAAAGAAAGCACTCCCTATATGATACTATACATACTATAACATACTATATGAATTGTTGTTTTTTTTTTCTTAAACTCAGACTGCTTATGGTTTAGAGATACAGTGAACAGAAGAGTTCTTTTCATTGAACACAATTCAGTGATAATTTGAGAAATGAACTGGAGATACGTCCAAAGAAGAAGAAAAAAAACAAGGAGGCACATTTTGCTTGAATCTATAGCTCACCTAGTAAAGTCAACAGCCAACAAGAAGCCAACTTCATCTCATCAAGGAAAAAGAAGGGGACCATGTCTCAATGACTTTCTCGTTAGAGACTTCTGCATCAGGCTGCAATTCCATTAGGACTAAAACGTTTTACTTATCACTGAAAGAGCTGTAGCTGTTGACTGAACAGCATAGAAAACAAATAAACAAGTCTTCCCAGAAGTTTCATCTCATTTCTTATCAATTTCTCAGGCATCAGCAAAAATACAAATTTTGCCCACAAAAACACTCATATTTATCATTCTGTCTTAGGCAAAAATGAGATTTCTAATGGCTTGGGCTTTCTGTTTTCTCTCAGCAATTGTTTAGAACATCTCCACAAAATTGTTTATTTGCCATCCAGAGGGACCTCAACAAGCTCAAAAGGTGGGCCCAAGTGAACCTAATGAAGTTCAACATAGCGAAGTGCAAGGTTTTGCACTTGGGTCAAAGTAATCCTAGATACACATACAGACTTGGAGAAGATCTCCTTGAGAGTAGCCATGCAGAGAAGGACCTGGGGTTCCTGGTGGATGAAAAATTGAACATAAGAACGCAATATGCTTTTGCAACTTGGATGGTCAATGGTATCCTGGGCTCCATCAGAAGAGGGGTGGCCAGCAGGGAGAGGGAAGTAATTGTCCCTCTGTACTCTCTACTCTGTCCTCGTGAGGCCTCACCTGGACTACTGCATCCAGGTTTGGGGCCCACAATACAGGAAAGATGTGAAGCTGTTGGAGAGGGTCCAGAAGAGGGCCACAAAGATGATCAGAGGGCTGGAGTCCTACGAAGATGGGCTGAGGAAGCAGGGCTTGTTCAGCCTGGAAAAGAGACGCCCACGAAGAAATCTCATTGCAGCCTTCCAGTATTTAAAAGAAGATTATAAACAGGAGGAGAATCAACTTTTTACCAGGTAGACAGTGATAGGATAAGGGGGAATGGTTTTAAGGAGGGAAAGTTTAGATTGAATGTCAGGGGGAAGTTCTCTACAGAGAGAGTGATGAGGTGCTAGAACAGGCTGCAGATGCTCTGAACCTGGAAATGTTCAAGACAAGGTTGGATGGGGCACTGGGCAACCTGGTCTAGTACCAGATCTGGAGGTTGGTGGCTGTGCCTGTAGCAGAGGGATTGGAACTTGATTATCCTTAGAGTCCTTCCAACCCAAGCTATTCTATGATTCTACATTGATATAGCCTAATTACTACTTAGGTGCTCAAAACCTAACTTTAAATCCCTAGTCCTCACAAGTTTGCACTGACACAGCTTCTCCAGGTAAGAAACCCCCACTGAGTACTGGGCCTGGAATAAGTCAGTATGTTCTTTGTTTCACCCTCCCCCCCACTCCCTCCCCAGTCTTATTTTTTTCAGCTGATAATATTTTGCAAAATCAGGATGAATTCCTATGTAAATCTATCTTTGTATGTGCAGGCATTTTTTAGTGGTGTGAACGACAACAAAATCATGAACATTTGACTTTCAAAAGCTGGACTACTTCTGCTGTACTGATTTTAGTACTATGAAAAGCTATAGATGGCTAATTTTTTGCACAAGAGATCACAGTCTGAACACTTAAGGACAGTAGACATTTTATTCCTGTGCTCCAGATGCCGTGGCTCTTTAAGCCAGAGTGTGGGGTATGCACAGGATGAATCTGTATGTTCTTGCTGGTTTCCATGGGAACCAAAAATAGAAGAACATCTATAACTCAGTGAGGAAAACAACCTATACCTATCCATTTATCTATGCACAGATATACAGGTATGCATATGCATATTTAGTGTGCGTTTACAGATTGTAGTCATGGTGAAGTTGCGGATTTCCTATCCTCTCTCTTCCTACGTATACATATTCAGACATTAAACCTAAGACTGATTCAATTTTTGTTATGCATATAAATAACCCAGTGTGCAGCTACCTGCTAAGAGGCATGGAACTTCCGTAAATAGTCTGCCACAGATTGTTCCCAAAGTTAAATTTTGTTCTGCAAATGAAAGGATAGTCTAAGACCCAGCTTCTCTCCATCTGTTAGGTCAATGATTTAAACTTTAAAGGGCCTCATGCCTTGCAGTGCCCTCTACCTACAAAGTTCAGTGTGTAGAAAACATCTATTTTAGTATTAATACTACGAAAAAGAAAGCATAAAATTAGATTTGCTAATACATCTTTTCTACTCCAATATTTAAAAAAAACTTATTCCTATAGTGGTGCATTTTGCTGCTCAATCTACTATTTTTAATCAAAACAGCCTTAAAACTGCATTCACTAGTATTTTTATACAGTCTGTTCAGCATGAAAGTAAAGTACTATAGTTTTCTTGGGAGACAAATACTCCAAAATCTGCCACAGAATTAACGCACAACTTTGTGTAAGCTGTTTACCAGTATGTCCTCTGATTCAGAGCTTTAAGTAGAGCTAATGGTCACTCTCAGATGTGTTGAGAGACACATTAACCTTTATGCAAAGCACTCCAACATCCTGTATAAACAAGCTATATTCTTGAATATATACACAATCCTCAATATAAAAGCAGAAAATGTGCAGTATAGACACAAGACAGTCTGTGTTCTGAATGTTTATCCTCTAAAGTAATCACACACCAGGAAAGTGCACTCCACTGAGCATCAAAGCCTTCCAAATTCTAAAGCTAGTTTTTATTACCAAAAGAAAGTGACTATTTAGAAAAGGCAACTCAGATCCTCTGGCTATCACAGCATATATGAATAACATGCTGACCTCAAATTGCTTATTTTACTCTCATAAAACAAACAACAACAACAACAACAAAGAAAAGAGGAAGGAAGATATAAAGCAATGAAAGCAATATGGGGCAAATATGCTATAACTTCTAGAGTTCATAGAGTTTGACAGAAAATCAGGATGCATTTTAGCAGGTTAGTGAAGTGGGTGAGGCTGCACGGTGACAACAATTCACCATTAGGAAAGATCAGAATACACGTTTAAAAAAATATCACAGTGAGTTCCCTCCTGTTTCTTGAGCAGGTACATATTTCAAGCCCTAGGGCTCCTCAGGGGCCTGCTTCTTTAATAAATCTTGTAAAAGCTGAGCCACAGCGGTGACCCAAGCTCCTCTGACACTACCAACTGCAAACTGAAAATAAGATTTTAACAGAAGAAAAGCAATGCTATGTCATACAAAGGTCACAAGAATGAGTAGTCTTCCTCCAAGAGTGGCAATGTATACTCTTAAGGTCAAACTCTAATCCTTCCAAAGTGGAACCCTTCTACCTCCCTAGGGCCTAGGGACTTCCTGACTTGAATGAGGTTCTGATGAATTTAGCAATTCTTGTCAGAGACTGCTTTCTTTAACTCATTTCTTGAACTAAACCAAACTTACAGCATCCACAGCAACTTTTTCTGGGGTGTTGCACAGCTCTGTTACTTTCTGCACAGGGAACCCTGACTTTCTCTCTGTTTTCAAACTGGCTCTTATTACTATCACTTGATTTGTTTCATTCTTGTATCGAAATAGTGTGAAGAACTAATCTCTGTTTACGCTCTGTCCCAACATTTCTATAAGTATTTTTATCTATAAACAATAGAGAAGTATTAGTTTCATAGAAATGAGTATTTCGTTGATGGTACCATGAATTTCTATCCCTATTCCCACTCCCACACAGAATTAAAAAGTGTGAAGAAGCAAGAATATGAAAGGAGCCAAGCCAACAGTGATGTAACATTTATTCCAGTTGATGACCTGGCTTCTGCCAATTAAACAAAGGCAGATGAATTGTTTTTATCTCCCTGAAATACCAGACATTTCCAGACATAGCTCATGAAAAAAAAGAGTATGTCAAAGTATGGTGCATCAAGAGGGACTACACAATTCTCAGTAAAGACAGAAACAGGGATGCAAGTCAAAGCACTACTGAATTTCAGTAGAATGGGTACTATCCAAGTGCTAGAAGAGAAGAGAATAAGCCATCTGTAACTGGCAAATGAAAGTAGCCTCCTGAGCAACAGATCTGTAAAACACGTTTGAAAGGAAGAAAAACAGTACCAGGATCCAGTGTTTCTGAAGAAGAGGAGAAAGTTGTAAGCGCATTCACAGGATTCTCCAGTATCCCTGGAAAAAGGAAATGGACAGGAATTCTCTTGAAGCCTTTGAGTAATTACAAAAGAAGAAAGAAAAAAAAAAAAGAAGCAAAGACATGGTTTAACAAGATGCATCTGGCAGGCAGCACGATGCGTTGGTCCCAAGAATACAAAAGTTTTCTCATTAACTAAAGAAATTCCCCATGAAATCTGAAGAGCAAAGGGGAATGAGAGCTTCTAAAAACTTTTTTCCTTAACTCAAACAGATCAGGACTCCATTTTCTCACCTATCCTAACAACCGGGTCTCAGAGCCCGGCATACAAAAACACCCAGGTTCTTCTCCATGTGACAGCTGGGAATGAGCATCAGCTTGCAGTTAGAGTTTGTTAGCCCTTCTTTCACCTTCACTGTAGTTTAGCACTCCTATTAGATGCCCCTTGCCACCCTGTCTGCTCTTCTTGACTGCCTCTGCTTATCACTCCAGTTACTACAATTTTCAAGTCCTCTACCTTTTTGGCAGAAACAATGGTGACAAGCCTTCATCTACAAATTTCTCAGTCAGGATTCATTAGAAGTCCCTAAATCTGGCAGAATAAAACAAATAACACTGAAAACACTTCCTCTCTCAAATTATAATGTATTTCTACAATAGAATGAATCAAAATTCAAGTTGCCACATGGCTAGGTTACAGACTAACTACATCGTTAATACTCTCAAGCTTTTGTACTTCAGCTTTAATCCTCTGGATTTCAGGAAAACATTCAAAATTGATGAGAACAGGAAAGCTTGGAAAGAAAACTTAAGGACAGAAAACTGATTGGTAGGTAAATGCAGTTCTAATAGAGTAGGTATTTCTGGAGAGAGACTAAATGTTATTGCACTACTGGCAATTAACAAAAGATAGAGAAGAAACTTTCTGGTGGTCCTATGAAGCACAAAAGAAAGTAAAGGAAGAACTGAAATGCAGTACTCTGTGGCACTCAGTACTCTATTAATATTTCAAGTGATTACTTCTTCACCCTAACTATTGAAATAGCTCTAAATCACGTACGTATTTCATTCTTCAAAATAATGTATCTCAAAGTTTACAATACCTGTACTAGTAATTTACAGGTATTGTATTGTAAAATTCTAACTTACATTGGATATAAGCTTTCTCACTACACTTACATAAAGTTGGGTGGAATACAATGTCTATGAAGGCAGACAATTAATGAAACAGAAGTTTCTTGAAAAAAGAAATTGTGCAAGCAAATACATATTTCCTCTGCCATAAAATAAAAATCTCACATTCCTACCGATTTTACAAATAGTGATGTTGTCCTGTTTCAGCACAGTAGTTAAGTCTTTCACAGATCTTACAGATTTTGAAAAAGAGGATAAGGATATCATAAAGAAATTACAAAACACTATTTCTGACAAGAAGCCTTTGCTTTGATCTCATATTAACAACTGAAGCTATGAAAGAAGTTTACATACTGATTCTAAGTTGTTATGACATTTTTTTCTTCCTCTACTCATGCCTGGTACAACTATTTTTCTTGGCTCTGTAGAGTTAATTTTCATCTGTCCATCTTATTGCTTTACTTCCATTGAGAAATATATGAAAATGTTTCAGGCTACCACAGAAAGGTTCACTTAAAATAAATGAGACAGTATTTTCTCCTTACCAATCTTACTTTCACTACAGTAATGCATCACCCTTCTGATCACTGTTCTCTCCCTCATTCTCAGTGTCCACATTACTACGTATCAGCCTGGGAAAAATTTAGCAGTTATTACACATAACAAAACAATATAAATTGTAATAAATGCTTATCCTAAGAAGGGTTTGTTTTACCTTAATTTGATTATGTAATTAAATCCCAATACAAATAGAGTTACTATGCAACGTGTTTATTTTTGAGCTGTGAACATCAGCTTTACTGAGCTAAAATATGAAAATAAAATAATATTGTGACTATAATATGATCTAAGATAATTTTGGCTAGTCTTTAAGACTCTTCATTAAGTAGCAGTTTCGGAAACATTAACATTTCCAACTACCTTTACAAAAAATATCAACAAGAAATTAAAAATCCTACAAAACTTGAAGTTGGTTAAGTAAAGACACAATAAGACAAAGTCTAGATGATTGCTCAGTACCTATACTATTTATCCATATGTGACTAGAGAGATACTGGACAGATCATTTCACAAACCATCAAGACATGGAGCAGAAAGGAAAGCAGCGTATCTGTAACTTTCAGCAAAGCAATAGCTTCCACAGCAGAAATAATTATATCAAAGTAAGTACAGTATTTCTTGAATACAATTCTGACTTAGCATTTAAATCCACACAACTTGCAGTGCCTGAGTACTACACCAATCAACTATTTTAACTGAGTTTTACCCATCCTTCTCAACCTTGCAAATGATCATCTACAAGCTTAGGCCACATGTGTAAGGGAAAAAACAGGTGGCACATGCTGGGTACAGTAAAAAAAAAAAAACAACAAAAAACAACAACTCCTAATTAGTACTGTTACATATTGCACTAAGCTGCTGGTTCCGTCCAGCCTCTGTTATACAGCCTTGCACTTGGGTAGAATGCCAACAATCTGTAACAAGGATGCACACTGTGCCAACAGATACCACTCAGAGACACAGTTTTAGTGATGAAAGCTGTGTTCAGGTCAGTACCAATGTTTCTCCAATAGACTGGAGCTTTCAGGGAGCTAAATTAGGATGACTTAAGGGGATATTTTCCACAGAGCTGTACAGTAGTGACTAGCGCTACACCAATATTAGGCACATTTACAGGACAGACTTTCTTTCTTTCAAGAACTAAAAATGTATGGTTCTAGCCCCAAACAAAGTCAAAAGAAACCACATTGAAGAAAACTACAGTCATATCCATTTGTTTCCAAGTACAGATGTCCTCTGTAGATATGCAACATTCCAAGTTCCCTCCTGTGTGGTGTTTCCACTTGGTGCATTAGTAAGAGAGGTGCACATGGACTTGCAATATGCTTAACGTAAGAGATGGTAAGGTTTTTTGCTATCCCTTGCCAAGTGGTGACAGTTACTAAAGTTAGAGCTACAGGTTTCTGCTAGCCCTATTGGTCAGGTGCATAACGTGGAATGATACGCCTAACATAGAAGTATCACCAAACATCCTTACAGTAAACAGTTACAGTAACAAAACTGTTTTTACTGTTCTGACTACATTCTCTCTAATCAGGAATAACCCTGAAAGGAAACATTCTCATGTTTTTCCAATAATTGTTTCAAAGATATCCTCATAAAAGTTCAAACCATTTTCAAGCTACTCCACATTCCTGCAGCATCAGTATTTACATCATTTTATTTCTTGTTCTTACCTTGTTTCCCATGGGTTCACAATTGCACTTCCAGGTCCCAGTACAGAATACCTGTACTTGCAACAGTGGTAGTTACTCCTTCCTTTTTATCGTTGTGGGTGACTTCTTCCACAATTAGCCCAAGCACCACTTACTGTATTGTGCTCACAGCTCTCCGTCCTGTTCTATACTGGCCTCTGTTGCACTAGGAGAACATCTGCAGTTGAAGGACTCATAAGATGTGGAGTGTAACCCATGGTATTTGGTGGAGGCCTGGATTCTTTCATGAAGAAATCAGGAATACCACAAAGACCAAAATCTGGGAAGCAGAATCATAAAGCCTGAATAGATCTATAGTCTTGGATTCTGGAGGCAGTACAGACATCCCTCAGAAAAATAGCATAAGGTCTTTAAACTTCAAGGATGATCTTTTCCTGATCCTTTTCCTCCTCTCTGAATCAAGGGTGATTTGTTCGTGCCTCTTCTATCACAGTTTCTTTAAAAGTTCTCCTGGATAGCCCCTCTCCCTACTACTTGGTAAGGCTGTGTGGGATACACAGCTGGTTCTCTTGGCTCTCAGACACAGGTGATTGATAATAAGGCCACATTAGACTTTGGGGTGAGAGACATTGCCTGTTCTTTCACAGGTGCTTTTGGGCTTGGTTGAAGTGGCAGTACCGTGGCAGTAACTCAGGTGTCACAGCTACTCTGCACTACACAGAAAATCAATATCTCAAACACTGCTATATATCAGCTGTCAGTTACTGGCTTCCTAAAGATCAGTATTTAAAAAACAACAATACAATAGTAATGCCAAGTTGTTGTGATTTTGTTTCTAAACTAATTTATAACATACAAAAATTTGGTACAAAACAACTGCAAGATAAGTTACTTGTTGGTGTTTATAGTTAAAATGACGGGACTTCTGTTTACCACAGGTGGCAGGTCTGGAGAGAACTGCTTTCCTTGCTTCTCAGCCTAGCTCACCTTCTAGAGACAGGCAAGTACTTGCTGGGATAAACTGGAGCAGCTTCAGTGGAGCCAGATTATTTTTACAGATAGAAGATATGTCTCACAAGATCCTCTGAAGAAACCCATAATTGTCTCTTCAGTTCATCTACTGATAACTACTTGAAAGAATACACTCATCTACTACCAGTCTCATATTGTAGAGTTAGAAATGAATATTGAAAAAACTATCAGTTATTCACTGAGAAACTGCAGTACAACAACTTTTACTGGGGAAAAAGAAGAATGTCTACCAGAATAAAAAATGCCATGTAGTGATGTATTCTTGCTACAGCTTTGTTCTTACGCACTATGACATCAAATTGCGTAGATCCCACTTAGTACCAAGACTCTAGGACGGTAGGTATAGCAGTTTCTGAAGTGTTACAGTATGATCTACTCTAGCTACAGCAAATGAATAACCATTTCAATTTCACAGCAGATTATATGTTGCGTATCTACTAAAACAACTTGTCTTTTTATTGTTGCTTCTAATAACTCCATAAAAAACCTGCACAATTTATGATTAAGATGCTCTATTACAGTGATCAAGCTCTATGATTCTCAGTCCCAAACCATACTGTACCAATACAGTTCCTACAGTTTACTGAAATTTTACTGAGTACAATCCAGCTCATATTCAAACCTTCAACTGCTATGTATAGTTTCACACATGAAATCTTAGTGCCAAAGAATGGATTGCCAGACATTTAGCTTGGTCTTCGTCACAAGTGATCTACACAATTTTATTTAATATTCCTGCATCCAAACTGTTATTTCCAGTCGACTTCTCTGTCACAACAGACAAACCCTCCACCCTTTTTGGAGTGTAAGTCATTTGGAGGGCCTGAAAGGGTCCTCTGAAAAAGCCATCTTAATCACCAAAGACTCAAGATTATTGCTAACACCTGATCAGCCCACAAATTTCCAACCATTGAAATCCAAATTGCTCACATTATTTATTCTTCTCTCAAACTGCTCATCACCTGTTCTGTCAATTCTTTATTATATATATCAAACATCTACACTACTATAGTTATGAGTATTATCTGGATAAATTTTGTGCATACTAGCACACACTAGTTCCAGTCTTATTGTTTCTCCCAGATGCTTATAAAGAACATTTTAGATGTGAAATACTTCTGTGATACATCTCGATACATGAACATCACCAATTCTAGACAGAATGGGAGCATTAAATAAACTAGCTAGCTCTCATGCAGCTAACTTTATCTCTCAGTCAGCATTTGTCTGAGTGGGGTCATTGCAAAGGCTGTGATAAGGTCTCTTGTTCAAGAATGAAGCAACATGTAAACTTGCAATTCTTTCATATATTTTCTTTTGTAAGGAGTAATTTTATGTTGTACTGACATTGTCACTGGAGATGAACTAGCAGCACTCCAAAATGAAATGGACAGGCAGGTCACAGCTCTTCAAGCTGTTATTCCAGATTTAGAAGTCTCTGTCTCATCCACAATTTCTTCAAGTCTCTTTCTAACCCAAAGCCACTAAGAATTTACTTTGAAAAAGCAAATCAAAACTGAGCATATGTCTGCAGCCCAGAAAGGTCAGGCTAGTACTGACTAGTACATCTGCACAGAACAGAATTAACATGTTGGCAAGGTACTGTGTCTCTGCTCACAGGTCCTGCATTTCATGAGGGCTTACTATAGTGCAATGCTAGCTTGAAGTACTCTGCAGCATGTATCCCAGTGATCTTGAATTCCAGCACAATCAGATCAAATCCCTGTTTGCCACAAACAAATTCAAATTTGTAAGTTCACTAGCATCACTTTACTAAAATAGTTCTTTAAGAAAGAGAAGTAACTACGTGAAATTTGTTTGCTACACTGGAAGGATTAACTCATTAGGGGAGGGTCACAGTACGTCATAAGAAAAATTAACTTGAATTTCAACATCTGTTGGTTTTTTTTTTCAAGTCAAATATGCATGATCTGACCAACACCACAGAAGAATAACAAGAACATCAACTGAAAACTCGTACTGTTTTTAAATTGTTGACATTGAAAGCTTCTTTCTGTGTGTGTAATTCTTGCTGACTATCTATCCTTCCTTTTAGCAATAATTTTCCATTTTGCTCTGATATGTTTAAGAGCTAGGGATCTACTAGAATGAAATGAAAAAACATACTTTATCTGAACTTCATTTATGTACGTGCAGACAATGTCAGTAGCTTGGACAGCAGGCGTGCAAGGCAAGAATAAAAGATTCCTGAAGGATTTAAATATTTCATGTTATCCTTCCCTGAAGAATATTCTGATCTAATGAAGTTTGGATTACATTGTCCTATTTATCAGAGTAATTATGAACGACCTTCAATATGTAGCATTAATAATGATTTACTAACATCGCCCTCATCAAAATATAGTTTTTTATTATTAATTAACACTTGTGACAAAGTCTTATCTTTGCATTCTCTATTAACAGTTTCCTCACAGCATGATTTTTCGTGTGAGTCTAACTAAAACTGTAACTAACTAAAACTAACTAACTAAAACTATCTGGTATGTTCTGCAATTGTTTCCATCCAAACATTCTATGTGTTGTCCAACAGTACCTGTGGATAAGTCAGGGTAATCTACTTGTGCTACAGTGATACATACCTAAGAAAAGACATTCTTATTTACAGCACAAAGCTTTTAAGGACTTTCACCTCCACTTCTGAGACTTAAAAGCGTATTACACAACTCAAGACTCTCACAAACAGTGAGAATTGACCCAAAGAGTTACCAACACGGTAAAGTAGATTGATGTCTGGTGCTGCAGGCAGTAGCCATGGGGTTCTCTATACACTTTTAAAATTCTTATGTAACTATTCTACATGAAATTTGCCTTCTTTGAGGATGTTAGCAATGATACCATACTGCATCATACTGGTCATAGTCTGAGTACCGTCTCCTGCAAATCTTTTCCTATTACTGCCTGTAGCAATAGATGATAGGATTAGACTACCCTTAGGCAAAATGTAGTACAAAAATCATGTATGCCCTTGAACTCAGATTATTCCCACAGCACTCAAACTCCGCTAGGATTAAAGGAGAGCCCTTAAGTATATTTGTTTGTCTCTAATGAAATACACACCCTTCTCTGTATCCTCTACTTTGAAATATCCATCTGCCAGCCACACACCCTCACATGCTAAATCCTCAGAGATAGTTTGGAAAATGGAACACTGACATATGGAAGTGTGTTTTTAGTACAACATCTGTGTATAAGCACATTCCCATATACCTCACCAGCATCCAATCTAGCTTTGGCAGGGCCTATATATTACCATTGGTACCTAACATTTTTTCTGCTGTGTAGAACTATACAAAGTTGAGTTATTCTTCTACAGGTCTTACCAGCAGCACAGTTCTGTATAAATTTGTGTTACACAGTAATGGAAAGTTTATACTGGAAGTGTGGCATCTTCACCACTCCTATAAAGTTAACACTACGACCTTGCACTTTCACCTTGCTTTTCAGGCTGCTTTCTTTTTTCCTGCATAAATAAATCTTGATTAAATAACCATATTAAAAATAACTTACTGACTTAATCTTCAGATTACTTTTACAAAACATTAAGTTGCTTATGTCTATCTCTCTCTAGCCTGAAGTGTAAATCTTTCTCATAGTATTTTCTGCAGTAACAAGATGTTCAGTCTGTTAGTCAATACTTAGATCCTTCTGTAAATTAATTTTGAGAGATATGTGCTTTCTCACCTTGATTGCCTCAGTAAAGTCTTTAGCTGCGTTGAGCAGAGGCTTATAACTCCTCTGCAAGACTTTTCCTTTTTTCTCCTGGTTACTAAATAGTGCTGAAGCTTATTTATATTTCATCAGAGTTCTGAGTGCCTTGATTCCTTGTCTTTTTCTTTTTCCCTGTGTAAACAGCTTCTAGTTGACTTCTGTTTTATTTTGAAGACCGAGAATACTCAAGTCTTCACAGGAAAGGGTGTTCTGAAATGGCAGTTTTCTGAAAGGCTACTGAGAATATTACAGGTTTCTCTAACAATTTATTAAAAGAGTTAGGTAACCACTTAACATAGAGAATTTTTTTTTCTTTTTTTTCCCCCCACTAACAGTATCTCATTACAGTAACAATAGTAACTAATAGCAATCGTTGATACCATTTCTAAAAAGCTACTACCAAAAACGCAATTTCTTTGCAATGGAAAGTTACAATCCATCAAGTCAACATCAGGAAATAATTGCTGTACAGCAGTATTCATGTGGCAGGTATGAATGTGCATTCTGGAAGTACTTCAAGAAATAATTAGCAACTTAACTGAAGCCCTGACAACAAAACAGTAATGCCAATCTTTTTGTAGGCAAATATCTTATAAAACATGACTCCATACTATTTTCAGGTCATATTGAGTAAAAGATTAAACAAATTGTCTTCATACTGGCTTTGCTTGGTGAAGAGATGTGAGAGTCCACTTTGTTTGCTTAAATACACAGAAAATCACATGAATATACTCATCTATTTCTGCTCTAAATATGCTTCATCCTCCCTTTTGACATACATCATAACACTGGTAGCAAAGATAGGCATCACAAATTATTCAGTTGATGTGAAGAATCTGAGATTACAATCTTAAACACTGCTGGGATAAAAGAAGATACTGCTATCACCAAAACAGTGAAGCAGATGCAAGCCTTGTTTTGCTCTACTCATCTACTGTAGCCCTGATCTTTTCTTTTTGTCTCGTTAATTCAGACTATATCTGCTGGATGAAGGATGGTATGCTATTTATTGCTGCAGTCCTTAGCTCAATATGGGACAGAAGCTGAATAAAATGGATTATTATTTGGTAGTGGGAAGCACACTCTCAAGAATATATCATCAGTTTTTCACTGTGTAAGTTCAGTGACCTCAAACAAGCAATAAATCTACACAAGATCCTTACAAAAGTATCATGTGCTATAGCTTTAAGCATCTGGGACAACAACCATTAAATAGGAAAAGTAAACCACTAAATATGAAAAATTAATGGTACCATAAAATGGATGGAAAAGAGCAATGATTTCTACTTTCTACTCATTCCTATTAAGAATGAGCTTTCAAAGATCTCAGCATGGCTCTTGAAAAGTCCATAAACTGTAGATATAATAATGATGATGATGAAAATACTGAAAGAAACACACGTATTGTACCTTAGGACAGCCAAACCAAAAAGGGGAGCTAGAGAAAGTGTATGCAATACTGACATCAAAGGGCCAGTGAGTAGAGGCAGAACATGTAATGTACAGAGACTCCTCCCAGGACAAGCCATATTGACCTACAAAAAGGCCTTAGATAACAACAAAAAGGAAAGAAAAGTCTTAGATAAATGGTATGTGGTGGAAGGGACCTTAAGGATCATCTAGTTCCAGCACTCCTGCCATGGGCAGGAACACCTTGCAATACACCAGGTTTCCAAAAGCCTCATCCAGCCTGGTCTTGAACACATCCAGGGATGAGGCATCCACAACTTCTCTGGGAAACTAGTTCCAGTGCCTCACCATTCTTTGAGCAAAAAATTTTAAAGGTAAAATTTCATAAAGGTGATGAATTTCACATATTGTGCAACAGTCTTGAGCAGATTAATCAAGACTTATTTGCTTTAAAAATTCAGAAATGATTTTCACTAACAGATTCTTTAATATCAGTTGTGAAATTAAGTGGGACTCTGCTCCTTATTGAACAGCGTAGATAAAAAGAGCAGTGGGAATTTTGATACATGCATTTTGTAGCTCACAGTTGGATCCCGCTCAGGCTACTTAGGAGAATTCACGAGAGAAACTGTTTCCCCAGATATGAATAGTAAATACAGAAATATTTCAGAGCATTCAACACTAATTAGTTTAAAAACTGAAATGAATATTCACAGAAATAAATTATTTGTTTGAGACTTTGTTCCCTAAGACTTTTCACACAGTTAATTCTAACTAATGTTTCTATGTTTGGCAGAAGAAAATCAGTGCTTTCCTGCTAGGGCTGATGCCAGCATGGGAGGCTGTATCAGATGTTTCCATATTATACAGCTTCTGGGGACATAATCTTGATTGAAAGACCTTTCTTTTTAAATTGCCAGAGCAAAGTATCTTAGCAGCAGGTTTTGTAGGTTTTTGAAAGAGCAGAGACTGACTTACAGATTCCAGACTTAAGACATAAAACCATACTTTAATCAAAACTCATTTGGTTATAATCAGTGTGGTAATAGAAATGGGAACTCTCTACACCACTTCAAAGGTAATTTTTCAGCATAGAGACAAGCTTAATGGTTTTCTGCATCACAAGAAGCTTGTTGGGGCACTGGTGCAAAGTACCTTACAGTGAGGAAAATGAGTATATACAGATGGCTTAAGATTCAGTGTTAATGTTGTAATAGCAAGCAAAGAGGCAGAGCACTACTGGATGGGAATGAATGAGTAAACTTACAGGAAAGTTTTCATTTTCAGTTTCTTTCCTGGGTTCCTCTTTATGTAGCAAAAGGTTAAAAGATCAACTTACAGTAAGGACTGGGATCAGGGTTAGAGCTAGGGTTACATTTTGAATTGAGAGAAAAGCCAACAGCTCCATTTGCAAAATGGCTGGAAAGAAGCTGCCAAAAGAAAGGATAGACTGCAAAGAAAACTTAGCTTCTTGAGCTAAGGGGGGGATTTGTTTTAAGCTCAGATGTTGTTTGGGTCAGGGTTATAGCTAAAGGAAAATGAGAGTACTTCTTTCCTGTTGTGTTCCATTTTTGTAATAAAAGTCATCACGACAAATACAACACCACGCTTTCTCTCAGTCATTTTACAATGTAAATGTTATTAATATGCACTAGGTTTAGCAGAATTACACGTAGATTAAAGAGAGTAAATGCTAAAAGTTGCAACTGAATGGTTCTCTGGGAGTGCTGCTAGAGGAAATAAAAGTTTCGTAAAAGAAGTATTTTAAATAACAGTGAAAATAGACTTCTAATTTCATAAAATGAAAGTTATAGACTCTCTTTTTTCATTTTCCTTTTTCACTTGTTTTCAGAAATGTTTTGATTTTGTTCCAGATATTTTATTTTACAAGTATATATAAAAGGGGAGCAAGGTGAGAGAACAGAGTAAAAGTATTTATGTTTTATACTGAAATACTCCTGAAGTATGTCTGATCTGTTCAGGACTCACTAAATAAAGGACATCTTTTTTCCGCCATGTAGGAGTTATACGCGGGATCCTACCTATGTAGTAATCAGTGTAACAGGGTGAGAGGAGCCTTATCCAATTCAGGAAGAACATGTGCCAAGTCCTGCAGCTGGGAATGAAGAACCTCCAATGATGACACAGGCCGGGTGCTGCCTGGCTAGGGTGCAGCTCTACTGACAAGGACCAAGGGATCTTGGCAGACAGCAAGCTGGGCAGGAGGCTGCAGTGTGTCCTGGCAGCAGATCAGGCCAGAAGTTGCCTGTCCTATATGAATCATCGCAGAGCCAGCAGACAGAGGGAAGAGATTATACATCTCCCTTTATTTGGCACTCACTGCACTACATCTATATGCTGTGTCCAGTTGTGAGCTCCACAGTAAATTAAGTCCCAGATCAGTTGCTGCAAGGTCAGTGGATGCCAACCAAGATGGCAAGGGGCTTCAGGGCCCTGTGAGGACACGCTGAGGAAACCTAATAGCACCTAACAACAGCATCCTACCTCCTGCAGAGAAGGTCTTCAAGAAGACTGAGCCAAACTTTGTACAGGGTGTCTTATTTTAAAAGCAGCATTTCTGAGATTTCATGTGGAGGGAAGAAGAAAAAAGACACCCTTGGAAGACAATGCCTGGAATTTTACTGTTGAGGGTATAATCCAGGACGCATGCACAAAATAAGAGTATTCCATCAGATCAATTGTGATTGCTAGTATACATCTCTTCTTCCATCTAGTATATGTATACTGAATTCTACTTCTCTGTAAATCCAAATGCTTTAAATTTTTCTTGGTGGTAAATTACCTGATGAATTTAGAGAAGGTTTGGAAATGACACTAAGATGTGAATACCTCCACAACTTACAGATAAATATAATTCCAGAATACTTATCAAGAGGCCTAATGATCCTAAATTCATCTAACATTGTAACAACTAAGCTCATCACAATGATTTGTATAATTCAATTGTCTATATAAAGAAGTTATATTGAAAGTGTGTCATCAGGAAGCACTATCTTTATAAATGGCTACTGGAAAAAATGAAAAGCAGGGTTTTGAATTTATTGACACTGAATCTTATCTGCTGAGAACTAGTGATACTTTCCAATACATTGATCTGATGCAGAGGCCCATACCTATGATGACTTCCTCCTTCTTGCACAGCACAATCACTGCCCACAGAGGAGCCTATCCAAATTAGAAGCTTTTGATTAAGAAAAATAACAACAACAACAAACTCCCACATTTTCTAGCCTTCAGTCTTATTTTATCCCATTTATTCACAAGTGTACGTACAGAGAATCAGTTTTATAGCACCTGGATAAAATGGTAACAGGATTTCAAAGACACCAAAGATGGTGCCTTTGAAAGGGGATGGGGTGGGAAGAGTAGATCAGAGTATTTTCAAGAATTAGAAAGCATGGCCATATGCTAGGATACAAAAAACCCACCTTGCAGGATTTATACACTGTTGTTGGGATTTCAAGCTGTCAATTCATCCTTGAAAAGACATTTGATTGGAATTACAGGTGGTCTATATGTAAGGTTAACATCTTCCAGCTCTCTGACAGAAATGCCTCGCTGCTGAGGTATTTGATCCTGGGCTTCATCAGAAGAGGGGTGGCCAGCAGTGACAGGGAGGTGATTGTCCCTCTCTACTCCGTCTACTCTGTCCTCATGAGGCCCCATCCAAAGTACTGCATCCAGGTCTGGGGCCTCCAAAACAAGAAAGACAGGGAGCTGTTGGAGAGGGTCCAGAGGAGAGCCACAAAGATGATCAGAGGGCTAGGCTTGTTCAGCCTGAAGAGAAGGCTGTGCGGTGACCTCATTGCAACCTTTTATTACCTAAAGGGAGCCTACAAACAAGAGGGAAGTCAACAAGGGTACAAGCTTACAAGGGTAGATAACAGTAGGACAAGAGGAAATGGTCTTAAGTTGAATGAGGAAAAATTTAGGTTGAATGTCAGGGGAAGTTCTTTACCATGAGAGTGGTAAGGTGCTGGAACATCTGCCCAGAGAGGTTGTGAATGCCCTGTCCCTGAAGGCTTTCAAGGCCAGGTTGGAGCAGCCTGGTCTAGTATTAAATGTGGAGGTTGGCTGCCCTGCCTGGGGCAGGGGGGTTGGAGCTTGATGATCCTTGAGGCCCCTTCCAACTCAAGCCATTCTATGATTCTACAATTCTATGAAGAACTAATGACAATCAACTTTATTCACACCTGGAAAACATCTGCAGTGTATGCTAAAAAGGGGCTAGGGTAGAGAAATAGAATTGGTCATAAGAAAGCAAAGCTATAAGTGGTACTCTTGAACATCTTCAAATACTTCTAACAGCTCAACATAGGTAGAGGAAGCTCTGCACAGTGCACTGCCTCGTGCTTAGAAACAAAATGGATTCTTCAAGAGGGGCAGTACTCCACCTGAAAATAGGCCTGAAATTTGAAAGTGCAGGCATTGTCTCAAAGCACAAGCTGTGAATCTTGCTGTGATTTCAAAGCCAGAAGAATAAACATACAGTTGTGTGTGAAGCATCTACTGCTGAGGGCCTTTCTTATTACAGCTAGAATGAGGACTGAAAGCATCCCTAATAGTCAGAATAATTAGTAGCAAACATGAACATTTTGATGGTTAAGAGGAGGAAAGTGGCTGGAGAGAAGAAAGTTTAAACCATTAGAGGAGAATATAAGGTCTATGCTGCTTGGCTTCCTTCTGTGACAAAAGCTGCAGGTAATAAAGAAATTAGGATAGCTGTAGAAGAACCGTATCCCTCAGAGGTCATGTCTTCTACTAAAATTTAACAGGCAAAGCCACGAGATGCCATGTTTTATTGGCCCAGGGAAGCAGGCACAGACTGTTCATTAAGAAGTCAAATAATTTCAGATGGATATCCTCTGAGCTTGGTAGTCTTTATGACAATTACAAGAAGGATTTCCCAACAATGCCTTCCAGCAGCTGAGACAGCACGTGGTCTGTCAGTACTAAAGGAAGAAAGTGTGAAGTAGAATTCTTTTAACAGGGTCATAGATTTATGAGGAGAAAGAAGATAAAGGAAGGATAGCAATGGTTTGAAACCTCAAGTAGTCTCAGATGTATTTGTTTTCTGCCCTGATTTGGGAGCTGCATGTTGAGAATGCATTGTATTGCTATTTTCAACAAGCAGATACTGAAAGAAACTCATAGATTTGGTGAGCAGAATTTCCAGCTGCATGCTTCCTCTGATTGCTCAGGCTAGCTCCCATCCTTTCTTTCTCAGAAAGCTTCAATCTTCAAGTTCTAAGCCTTCTCTCAAAGGGATTTCATCCTAGCTTTTGGCCACAATGTATTTGTGCATCTCACACTACTGAATGTAAATCTGGAATCCTGTATTGCTATTTGTAGTTACATAGCTCTTAGACGCAGCCACTCAAAAACTTATTCCTTTTATTCCAGATGTTACTGTCAGCTCTGTGTTGATTTGAAAGCAGCTCCAGGGGCCATGACTGAATCTGTCACAGTTAATCAGGAAGAGAAACAGAAGACACAGTTTCCAAAATGCAAGGTGATAAGACAGATGTTTTAGTTTTCAGATATGCAACTATAATTCCATTTCCTCCTTCTTTTCATTGACCTTTGTTGCCTATTGTCCTGATTTCTTGGAAACTGACTTGACCTGGTTTTCAGAACATCAGACATCAGTGATGTCATTCTGACTTCAAAGATCCCGTACATGTCACCATTACCTTCCCAGAATGATAGTTCTGTAGCACCTAACTTCTGCAGATTAAGACTGTAATATATAACCTCATCACAATCCACAGCTGCAAAGGAAAAACAACATTGCCCCTGGACATATGACATTTTACAACTATTTTGCTCTAAGTGTAAAATAGAGCAAAGGCAGATTCAAGCAAAAGCAGTCTGATGAAACTCACTTGAAATAGAGTTGGACACGTTTCCTTCCTCCACAAGACTTCACAGACACATGTATCCAGATTTAACTTAAACATCCAACAAAACAAAATCTTTATTAATAAAAGTGTAAACACTACCAATTATCCATACCAGGTAACTATACTTCGGAATCCATTGCCTTGTAAGCATGACATAGAAAAGGCACATATCCATATACCTCAAATCCTTGCCTAGACAGCTATCTTTGGATTCAAAGGATTTTACATTTTTTTCCCCCACCTAAATAAGTTAAGTGACTTTAAAGAGACAGCCTTAGTATCACAGCTGAAGCACTACTGAAATTAAGTTCCTACTGCAAAAGATTATTCTCAGATTAAAACAATATATATTTGATGTTAGCTTGCTTTAACAAGATACCCTGAGTTACATAAAATAGCTTTTAAATCTCAAATTATTTTCTCTTCTCCACCCTAACACATATATGAATGGCTGCCTACATAAACTGACAACAAAATGGGAGCCAGATTGCCTTGACATAAAACATTTATCCTCCATTAAGCTTCTGGAGTAAATTCTGATTGATAGATTTCAGTTATTATTATTAATACCTTCTTCTGAATTTTGTTTTAATATCATGTGCCACTTTTCCTGGATACATGAAAAATGTTTCTGAGTATTTGTTTGCAGCACTGGAAGCTTGCCATCGATATGCTCCATTCCTCTACAAAGGGTTAAAGCTGAAATAGGAGCACTGTGCAGGGAGCATACTGGACAGACTGTGCAAACGTGCAATAAAACAAAATTAATATAAAATAAACATTGGTCTCCCTAAAACTGTCACCCTTTGGTCTTTTCCATTCTATTTTATTAAAGTTTGTCTATCATTTCTATTCATATTACTTGAGAGTATCTTACAGAGCTAAAAGTTGAGTGAATTAATTCTCTCTGGTATATTGGAACAGCTAGGTGTATTTCCCAAGGTGTATCATTTTCCAAAGTGTATTAAGTGCAGGCATTCCCCTACCATTCTTATCCTCAAATTTGTTTATACTGACTTTCTTCACTTGGTTACTATAAACTCTGGATCCTCCTCCATCCCCCAGATTAGTCATCCTCCACACTAGCAGTTGTTGGCTGATACAGTGAAGCAACTAATCACAACAAGTGGGTTCTTTACTGCTTCATTTCTGCATTCCCTGTATATGCACATCCTGCTGTAATTTCTCAAGTGCTAAATAACTGTGAGACAATAAAACATGAGACTTAAGCATGTAGATTTTACTTAATTTTTCAAAAACACTTTAAAAAAACTATATGTACTAGATTCTTATGAATACATGAACATTTGAGAAACATTTTAAATTGTAAGAAAGTGATTACAGTTAAACAAACTGCAACAGAGATGCTATAAATCATAAAGAGTTTGAAGAGCAGGACTTCACCGACACTGAAGTAATGCTCTCTCACACAGCCTTCCTGAGCACACAGTCCATCACACTACTTTGAACACTGCAGCTTGCTGCAAACAATTTTATTAGTTAACCCAAGTGGTGTGGGTGAAAATACAGCAAGAGACATCTTTGTACTTATTACTTCAGTGTGAATTTTACAGGATTGCAGCAGTTACTGGTACATCACACCCAGTTTCAAAGAGTGAAACTTTGTATTGTCTTTGAATGAACTGAAGAGAGGAAAAGCTCTTTTGTCTTATCCTCTCATAAGCAGCTTCTCACAATGAGCAACCACCGAGGAAACTTCTGCTATTTGCTAGCACCACTTTTCCCATCACCTGAGCAACTCTGTTATTTAATGGTATGGAAGATGAGGCTACCTATATTTAGGAAGCCAGGAAATTCTTCACTCTCCTTACTGAACAGCTACGTATCACTTACTGGAGAATTCATATCATTTAATAGAAATTAAACAGCAGGAGTCTTACACTGTCCAGCATCTAAAGCAAGCATTCTATACCTTTTACTCTTTAAAATGTTGTCAAGTTAATAAACACTGACATCTTCTAACTTATAAAAATGAGAGCTCTATAGGAATGTTTGATTATATACTTAATTATATTTAATAGAAGTTTAATAAAATAGAGAAAGCAGGAAAAAGAAAATAAAATAGTGCTGCATTTGACAAATCCATTGTCTAAAAGGAGTATGTTACTACTTTTAAAACAAGCAAACAATTGATTGGCTACTTGATTTTGAAAAACAGCTATAATTGAACACCAAATATATTCAGTTGAATTCTTCATTAAAGAATCTTTATCATATTTTTTTAGTCCAGAGATATTGCATTTTGTTTTCTTTGTATAAACAACAATAATTAGTCAGCCCTAACCAAGACTGAATCTGTAACAAATTCACCTTGGTCATACATACATGAAGCCTGTAGAATTTACTAATATATTGATCAAAATTTTTTCAGATAATGCCCTAGAAACTGCCATGACACCCATGGCACTAGCAAATTCTTTAGAAATCACAGTTCACTGCTTCTCAACACTTTAAAACCCCAAAGGGTTGTAAACATTAATAGTAATGAAAGAAAATTAAAATTCTTGAGGCATTCCTATCCACTAAGATACACCTGCACAAACTTATAGACAACAGGAAGGAATTTGTGCCTTCCAGAAGTTAAAGCTAATTTTCTGTTACAGTTGGAAATTTCTGATACTAGGGGGTTAATAACTGAAATGATCCAGAATAGCACAACCTGTCTGCATAGAAAACATTATCTTTCTTTTCTTAGGAAAACAAACAAACAAAACACTAAGTCAACACTTCTGTGTGATTACAGACAGTTAAATACCAACCATGAACAAAATGTTTGAGGATGGCCTAACTCCAGGTGCTGTTACTTCTAAGATACATTACTTATAGTCAGGTTTTCAATATTTTTTTCTTGGGCATTCAAACATAAGAAGTATTTCTTCAAAAAAGACCAGAATATGAACTAAATGAGTGTCTCAGCAATATCTTTTCCAAGGACAAGCATCTGCAGAGAAAGCACTTAATTCTGTGCATCCCTGTATGATGGTCAACATTTTACTAAGAATGAACAGAAGCATGACAGGACAGGTGCAATTATTTGTTGGATGGTATGCATCACGCTAGGTGCACAAAGACAACAGCTAGCAACAAACAGTATTCACACCAACAATTGCTCTAAGCTGGATATTAACAGCTCATAAAAAATTTCTTCGTGTTGATTAAAACATTCCTAATCTCATTCCACCCTCCTGCTTGCTAGATCTCAGGTCTGGAAGCCACTTGCACTCCCTTAGAGTACAGAAATCCTCAAATTCTGCTCTCTCCATGTATCACCGTGAGTTTGTACAGTTCTGCAGAGTTTCTCTAACAGCTATCTGTAAGGTATTTTACAACAGCTTTTGCAGGTTTCACATGCAGATGGATTCCATGTATCCCTACAGCTATGTCAAGACAGCTCCAACAGAAATGTATACTATGTCTACAAATGTGAAGTTTTGAGATCTTTTCCAGAATAACTCATTCTAGAATGAGTCTCAGGAGGGGGCCAGCCCAACAACTTCCTCAGGGTAGGGTCAGCCCAGGACAATGCTTTGCCCACAGATCCCATAGCCTCTTTGGAAATCTGTTCCAAAGGCTTGTTGACAGAAGTAGCATATTTAGCTGTACTTGCACGAGGGCAGTTATCAGCACAGTTATGACAGATTTTTTTTGCCCACAACACCAAGTAGCAAAACCTATTTAGGATATAATGCAGACTTCATACTTGTACCGCTTTTGAAAATGGGACGAAATATTTGAAGATGTCTCACAGACTGCCAGCTGGCTTCTGCTCATGGTTCTTTGTTAACGTACTAGCTCCCCTCAAGCTTGACAGCACCCCTGAGCACCACAAACTGCAGCAGGCACAGCAACCTGTCCTAGAATACAGAGCTTCAGTACACGTCAGCTAATCATGATAAACACTTGCTGTCTCCAGCTTGCTTAGAAGCATGAAGTTCAAGATACACCTCTAAACAAGATGCCAACAAACAACAAATCTTATTCTGTATCACATGCAGATACATGGTCTAGCATAACACCTAGATTCCAAAGGGTTCTCTTCCATGGTTCAAATACAAATTAAAAAGAAATAAAAATTTTACTTTCCCTTTTATGACCCTCTGTAATAAAAAAATGAAATCAGAACTAAAAATTTCCAGCATACTGTTGTGATCCTCTAAACCACCATTTTGCTTCCAGTTATGACTGTCAATGTAAGCAGTTCTTAATATGCCTGCAAATTCTCAAAATTACCAAAGCAGTGACATTTAACTGCAAAACTATTAGCTTTACAAATTAGATCAAGTACGATAAAGCTATAAAATAAATTACATACCTGGACAAATAGGTACATGCACACACAGGAATACAAAGAGGGAAAAGAAGAGAGAGTATGCAATCAAGAATGAATGAAAAGGATCTGTGCATGTTGATTAGCTATTCTCCAGTTAATCTTTTAACATGTTTTTCCTCAATGAGTAAACTGTATCTATTAGAACTTCTGAATTCAATATTTAAAAGAAGAAGAAAATTTCAGAGAATAATCAGATCTGTTCTTTAATGGATATTCTTTAATCTATGCCTTTGTTTAAAAATAGTACTATAAAATCATTATTAACATAAGTACTGGTGATCTACATTCCATTAGTCCATAAAACTTGATAAACTTTCAATAGTTCAACTGTCATCAGCATTTTCTTGACTGTTTTATTGATACAAATAGATTGAGCAGGCTGAGCTTTAATTCTGGTTTTGCAACAAAGTTCCTGGAAAACGTGATCTGGCTTTCAAAGCACTGCAGCAATGCAGCTGAAAAAAATTAAAACATATTTTACTGTGAAAGAGCATAAACAAAATCATCTTCCCATAACCAGCATTTGTTTTATATTTTATGTAGATACTCTAAATATTTCACTGCTAGAAATCAAGGATGAGCAGTAAGTCAGAAATTACTATCTGTGTTTGAACTTCAATAATTGAGCATCCAAGGACTATGCGCATGCTAATGAAAAAGCTATCTTTGTACAGTCTTTATGATAAAAGCTGCAAGCATCTCTCATTTCTACTGTTCTGAAAATTACCACCATTAAATATTCCCCAGAGAACGTGTCGCACACTTGTCAGTGCACAAACATGCTCCTCTTTCTATTTTGGAGGAGGGGAAAAGGTTAGAATAATTAAGAGAAAATGAACCAAGGTGAGTAATGGCAGCCTGACTTATGTGATGAATTACTATCTCTTAGCAGCTTCAACTAAAATAAGGTATAGAAAACACATTTTCAGAACATACAGGAAGTACATAATTCTGTAGGTCAGTACAAAAGCACTTTTGCTTCTTCTACACACTACATTTCAGCAAAATATTAAGCATTTCATAAGTTTGTATTAGAAATTCAGCAGTTCATTAGAGGCACTTAAGGCCAATTACTAATAATAATCTAAAACACACAAATACTGTACATACATAAAAGCTTTTGACAGCAACGGACACCATGTTATAAAGAAAAATCTTTACAATTTCAATCCATGCTTTCCATTCCCCTCCTCACTTGTATCCATGCATCTAATTCCATGATCTTAATCGATGTTTGTACTCACTAGTTTTTGTAATAAATTATTATCGACATAATGACTGGAATAATTATAAAGTACACCACCAAGCTGCAATGAAAGCAAGCAATCATGATATTGATAGCTGCTTTAACATACCTTGCACTTTAATCATTAGAATTCACATGCAAGATCTTCAGATTTGCACAATCCCAAGAGCAGCATTTTTGCTCTGAAAGTTTTTATTGCATTGCATCTTCAGTTCTCTTGGTTCCAGCACTCTACTTTCTCACTAGGTGGTTAACAGCACTTCATCTTCATAGGTAATAAGCTGAGCTCTAATAAAAATAATGTTCTGGCTCTCCCCTCTCTGATCTCAATCCAGACAAACAAACAAAAAATTAAATAAAATACATCTCCCATTACCAGAACAACAAAATAAACTCTGAGGAGATACATGTTATCAAATCCACATTCTTGGATTCTATCAGAACATGTGTTTATCTCCTCTGCTCCTCTTAAGATAATTATTGGCAGATTTCTTTTATTTCTCATTTTTCCTACAAGGCCTTTCTTTGTGAGTGAGATGACAGAGCTATTAATGGTATCATTTTGCTGTAGAATTATTGTATAGTTAACATGAAAGCAGCTTGTGGGCCTGAAGGACTTCCAAAAGAACAAAGTACCTGTGGAAAAAATGATAGTCCCACAAAGTCAAGTGGGTGTGAAATAGAGGCTGTCCTCAAAGACAGGGCATTAAGGTGAACTTGACAGAACCTTGCAAAGTAAGTTTGCGAGACTTCCAAGAAACTCTTCAGAAGACTTGGGGACCAATCTTCTGAGCTGAGAAATCTCCCACCTCTTTACTGAAGGTCATTATGATTCTCTTTACAGAGAATAAAATGAAGTAACAAAACTGGAAGCACAAGGGTTAATCCTAAAAAAATTAAGAGCATGAAGTTCAAACGTGTGGAGGTAGACAGTAAGGAGAAGAGCATGTTTTGAAAGCACAGGGGTTGAAAATAGAAATCCAACTTAGGACAATTAAAAAGGATTCTAGGTAAATTCTGAGTTGAAAAAGAGCCCTAATTCCTTCAGCTCAGGCAGACAGAAAAAAGAAAGTCTCTTCAGACTCAGTCATCTATTTCCTATTGTTTGACAATGTAAACCAGAACACCTTTTATTTCTATTACCTTAAATATTAGTACATGCTTAAATGAAGTGAATAATAGGTCTGTCCTCAGCTTGGTTAGGAAGGGAGAAATACAGAAAAAGGACTTAGAACTACTACTGTTTTAAATTGTGCAACTCCAATCCTGGGACCTGCACTCTGCTCAAAAGTTTTTTTACATTTTTCTTAAAAGAAAAAGAAAAAACAAGAGCAAGAAGGGCTTTTATTTGTTTGTTTTGAAGGAGATTTAAGGATGAAAGAGCTCAGAGTACCAAGCCTTGTAAATATTCAACTACCCTTGCAGATTCTACATAGCCTTTTAATTGGAGCAGATCACAGAATCGCAGAATGGCCAGGGTTGGAAGGGACCACAAGGATCATGAATCTCCAACCCCCCTGCCACATGCAG
>JAOWBP010073279.1:0-22068 GCA_028571105.1 Tragopan temminckii
GGATAGCTTTGACTAATTAACTTCAAACAATGCTAAAATAACATCAGTGTAAACAGGCAGAACTGAGTCCTGGACATAGAGCATGGCTTATGTTTTTGTCTGTGCTACTCACTACTGTTGAGCTATTTTATCTGTATTAGATATTAGCCTGTCCTAAAATTAACAATTAGATATTCCAAATTATAGTTTCTTAGAAAATAAAGGGAAAACAAAGCCAAAGATTTCATCTTCAGTTAGAATAGAAATGTGAATCCAGAAAATGTGCAAAGTACAAAGAAAGAAAACCCATATCTTTGCGTTGCCTTCATCAAAAGGATTCCTAAGGAACCTCTGACAGAAATAAATAATGCCTACATCTACTGTACAGCCTAAGGCAAGGTATTTGGTCTTACCATGGCATGCCTTCTGCCAGAATTAATCTTCTCAGGAGGATTAGATGGTGCAGGGAGATATAAATTATATGTAACTGTACTACTTCGTTGAAATTTGGTCTCTGCTGTCAACTCAGACTGCTCTGGAAATTTCCTGCTCATTTTTATTACCTACTAAACTGCTTTACTGTAAGGCTGGAAACGATAAGTTTTTTGATGTCAGAACTCATGGGATAATACCTTCTTGAATGGCTCACAGCTGTGTGAATGATGATATTGTCTGCTACTAAAGAAAAATCAGAGATATGGTCAATGTTTGTTATCATGTCATTTTATACATCATTTTATCACTTGCACTATCTCCAGCACCCAGAATTGTCTGCTCAAAGCATTTACCCCTTTGCTGTAAGTTCCTGAGTTATTGCCAGTGAAAATTACATTTCCTCTCCAAAATGTGTAGTGATGTAGTTAATCAAAGCAAACAGTAAAAGGATGCTGGGCTCTACACAAGCTAAAGGTCTGATTCTGCCACCCATGCTTCCATATAATAGCTGTTACTGAACTGAGTAATCTTACAGAGGGCGCTATTCAGATGAAAAATATTTTACCCACTATGTATAAACTTTGGACAATTTGATTCTGCATGCTCAGTGCTGGCAAAGAACTTCCAAATACTTCTGAATTAAAGTAAAAATAATTGGTAATTAATGCTATTTTTTTATTTTCAAATAAAAAGAGTAAAGCTTTTTGTATGTTAGTTTTCCTAAACTTTTTCTGTCTGTCATGTAACACTTGGCAAGTGGCAATTGAACTCGTGTGGTGATGCCAAACTGTCAGTCCAGCTCTTCTTTTTAATAGTGATGATGTACTCTTTAATAGCCTGAGATAGCTGCTCCTGAACTTTGCCTGTCCTGTCGAGCAGGTGGAGAGATGATTTTATGAGGTACTGACACCTCTCACAGTCTGTTTTTGTGATAGCTGCTTCTATTCAGTCCTGACAAATGACTTTGATGCCTGCATATATTTGCTAGACAAATCAGGTTTGCAGCACATATAGGTATCCACTTAAATATTTGAAACCTAGCAATCGAAGTCCCTTGATTGTTAAAAGAAAATTTGGATTTCAGGCAGCGTATGTTATAGCTTCCAGAAACCAGCTCTTAAATTAACGATTCACTGAGTTCTTCAAAACTTTTTCAAGTGCTGATTAACAAGGCAATGTAAACCCTTTACAACTTTTTGCCCTTTCCCTTTATTAAACACCTGACATTTAGCAGAATTAGTTGATGGAATATGATGTGTCTTACTATGCGCTATGTGATGGAATATGATGCAAAACCTAACACAAAATCGGAACTGAAATATTGCCATTTGTTTGGACACCCACTGTTTAATGTGATTTTTTTTTTTTTTTCCTGAAGAAAATTACTTGAAGAAGCAGAGTGTTCCAAGAGGATGTAATATTGCAGGAGGGTGGCACAGCCCTGCATTAATATTTTTCTGATTGGAACTCATGAACAATTCTGATGCCTGGAGAGCTGCAAAATTTCCTCAAATGTTACCTTCCCATTAGCAGCTTCAAGATATTTACTTATACACACACAAATACTTTTTTTTTTTTTTTTTTCCCTCCAGAGGGGTGAAAATGAAGGTGGAAAAAAATACAGATTGAATGTTTGAACAATAATGTAAACAGTCCAGTAAAAAAAAATTGCTGGCATGCTGGGTACATACTAAACCATAACATGTTAGAAATATAGTGTAGTAGTTATCCAAGTAAATTGTAGGTGTGTGTTTTAGGGAGGGAAACAGAGGTAAAGACTGAAGTCAAATAATAACGTGTTGTATCAGTGATTTGTAAACTAGAAGGTGTAGAGAAAACATAAACTATTAAGGTATTAAAATGTGACCAGATGAATTTTAAAACAAGTTCTACTGAGGTAGTATTTGAAATAAAATGTGGATAGCTATGCTCAGATTGAGCAAGTAGACAAATAAACTAAAGTCATATGATGATAAAAATTTGAGTTTCAATCATAAATATATCTGGAAGTAGTTAACTAAAGAAAATAAATTTGGATAGAGAGCTGACTCAGTACACATTAAATTAAAGTTGGCCTGTTTCTGTTCCAAAGAATCAACTTTGGCAAAGTGATTAGTGAGGGCAACTATACTGAAACATTTCTGAACTTAGAAAAAGCTTGACTTTTTTTTGCTCAAATAACATTGATTCAAAAAATGATTAGAAACTGTAAAGGAACTTCAACTATTCTTTTACAGCAGATTTTGAACATGCAGCCCTATGAGTACCTAATGACGTTCATCAAGGCCAAATGCAAGGTATTGCACTGAAGTTGTGGCAATCCCAGGTATGTGTACAGACTGGGAGAAGAACTTACAGAGAGTAGCTCTGAAGAGAAGGATTTGGGGGTCATGGTGGACAAAAACCTTGCCAAAAGCCAGAAGTGTGTGCTTTCAGCCCGGAAGGCTAACTGCCTCCCAATCCACAACAAAAGAGGTGTGGCCAGCAGGGAGAGGGAGGTGATAGTCCCACTCTGCTCCTCCCTCAAGAGATCTCATCTGGAATACTGCATCCATGTCTGGGGTCCTCATCAAAAGAATAACATGGAGCTGTTGGAGTGGATCCAGAGGATGGTCGTGAAGATGATCAGAGGGATGGAATACTTCTCTTATGAAAAAAAGGTTGAGGGAGCTGGACTTGTTGAGCCTGGAGAAGACTCTGGGAAGGCCTTCAGAGACTTTAAAGGAGCTTATAATCAGGAGACAGAATTTTTACATGTTCTGATAGTGACAGGGCAAAGAATGATTTAGAACTAAAAGAGAGAAGATTTAGATTAGATTTTATGAGGAATTTTTTAATTCAGAGAGTGGTGATGCACTAGAAGAGGTTGCCCAAAGAAGTTGCAGATGCTCCATCCCTGCAGGCCAGGTTGGATGAGGGTCTGGGCAACCTGATCTAGTGCCTTATTTAGTGATTGGCAACCTGATCTATTGCCTGATTTAGTGGCTGATAACCCTGATCACAGCAAGGTGATTGGAATCAGAAGATCTTTAAGGTCCCTTCCAACCCAAGCTATTCTATGGATCTATGACGATTCTATGATTTCCAGTCATAAATAAGAAGACACTACTGGCAGTGATTTGGTGATTAGAAGAGTGTTTAGATGCAATAGAATCATAGAATCATTAAGCCTGGAAAAGACCTCTAGGATCACCAAATCCAACTGTAAACCCACTGCTATGATTCCCACTAAACCGTATCCATAAGTGTCATGTCTACGGGTTTCTTGAACACTTCCAGGGATGGTGACTCCACCGTTTCCCTTAGCAACATGGTCCAAAGCATTACCATTCTTTCTGAGAAGAATTTTTTTCTAATATCCAACCTGAACCTCTCCTGGCATAATTTGAGGCCACTACCTTTTGTCCTATCTCTGTTACCTGGGAGAATAGACCAACATCCACCTTGCTATAACTTCCTTTCAGGTAGTTGTAGAGTGATGAGACCTTGCAAACCTCTTATTCAGCTGAGTGTCAACCGACACATCCAGATCCTTTTCTGTCCTGTAGCTTTTCAGCCACTCTACCCCAAGGCTATAGTATTGCATGGGGTTGTTGCAACCAAAGTGTAGGACCTGGCACCTGGTCTTGTTAAAACTCATACAATTGGACTCAGCCCATTGATCCGGCCTATCCAGATTTCTCTGTAGAGCCTTTCTACCCTCAGGTAGATTGGCACTTCCTCCCAGCTTCATGTCATCTGCAAACTTACTGAAGGTGCACTAAATCCCCTCATCCAGATCATCAGTAAAGATATTAAACAGGGCTGTTCTCAGTACTGATCTCAGGGAAACATCACTAGTGACAACTGGATTTAACTCCATTCACAACCACTTTCTGGGCCTGAACATCCAGCCATTTTTGATGAGTACACCAGTCTAAGGCATGAGCTTCCACCTTATCCAAGAGAATACTGTGGGAGTCGATGTCAAAAGGCTTTACTAAAATCTAGGTAGACTATATCCACATCCTTTCCCTCATCCAATAGAAGGAGATGAGTTTGGTCAAACAGGATCTGCCTTTCATGAATACATGTTGGCTGGGCCTGATCCCACATGCCATGTGATCGCACTCAGAATGATCTGGTCCATAAACTTCCCCCATTCCAAGGTCAGGCTGACAGGCCTGTAGTTCCTCAAATCCTCCTTCCGACCCTACTTTTAGATGGATATCACTCTGGCAAGTCTCCAGCCCTCTTTGACCAGCCTGTTTGACCAGGACCACTGATAAATGATGGAGGGTGGCTTGGCAAGCATTTCCTCTAGCTCCCTTTGTATCAGGATCCATGGACTTGTGACAATCCAGGTGGAGCAGCAGGTTGCAGGTTTCCTCCTGAAATTCAAATTTATTAACATTTTGAAAGAAGTTAAAATGAATATTGAATATTTTAGCCCCCCAATCACACCAGTATGTAAACAGTGTGATATTTGTGTTGAGTGAATATAATACAGTTAACATTTAAATCACTTGTGACATAAAGTGCCTGAGTTTTAACATCGATGATAAAATAAGATAAACCTATGACAGCCTGAGGGAATGAGGCATGGAAATGTAAATGGCAACATTTAATTCAAATTATTTAATACTAACAATTGGATGATCTTGTTAACTGATTAAGTGTGAAAACTAGTGAATAAAATTTGATGATAAAAGTTCAGATAATGAATCTATTCAATGAGGACTGGTACTGTTCTCCACAATATACCAAAACAAGTTTTGAAGGATAAGAAAAATTGATAAAATGAGAATGCCAAGTAAATCTAAAACACTTTTGATAAGGTAGTATGTATTTTCAATAGAAGAAAAAGAAACAAAATAATTTATTTGATATTCTAAAAGAAATTGATACGTCATGTAGGAAATTGCTAATTCATATGGAGAAGGTGGCTGTAATTATGTGAAAAGTAGCAAACTGACTAAAAGATCAACATCACGAAGTTGTTTGAGGAAGTAAACCTCCTGGCCTGAAAATAAAATGTCAGCAGAGATTATTATAGGGATTTGAAGGCTGATATAAATGATATCCTTTTTTTAAAAAAACATGGGGAAGAAAGCATGAAGATATGAAGCTAGGAGTTGATGTAATTATAAAAATGCTTTATAACACAAAAAGCAATAGATGTCTTTGAGGACAATTATACATTCAGATGAAATGTAATTGTATGTCATGTAAGTTCATACACGTAGATACTACTAGGTACAAATTCACCATCTGGAAATTGTAGATTGATTGATTTATTACTATAAAGATGCTTCAGAGCCGTGAATGAAATGTAGTTGTGAAAAGGGTAAATATGATCGCAGAATATTAAAGATGATGGCAAAAGCAGAGAAGTACTTATACACTATAATAGAAAATAAATAAATAAATAAATTGAAAATGTTGGAAATGTTACTCTGAAGAGGAGCATCTGTAAAGAAAGATACCAAAACCATGTAGGTAATGTTGTGAGCCTTTACTGGTAATTCTTAGTCACATCTCCCCAGAACTTCCTAAATGAGAAGCCAGGTGGCTTTGCCAAACTGGACCAACTAACCATAAAGCCAGTCACCATTCCATTGTCTCAAAAGTGTAAAGAAAAGAAAATGGGGATACAAGTCTCTGTTCAGTGATGTTACCTCTGTGAAAGACCTTAGTCTCACACCTGGTCTGGCAATATTACTAATCTACAAGATGTACCTGTGAAAATTAATCTATTCTTTCTTTCTTTACTGGCAAAGGGATTTTGTTCTCACAGAAATCCATGCCCAATTGAGATGTTGATAAAGAAGTGCGGGCACCAACTGACTGAGATTGTGTTTTAAGTGAAAGCAAGGGCTCATATCATTGAAAACCTATTAATTACAGTACTTGTAAGAAGGACCTAGTCCCCAGTTATCCTTTTCTTTATTATAAATTTCTTGTAAAATATCCGAATCAGTTGAATTAGGTACAGACTGTCTCAGATGGCTGCATAGCATTGTGTGACTACAGTCAAATCTGAAGCCTTCAGGAACCTAGAAAAAGCACAAATTTTATGGGATCTGTTTTATATTTAACACTGGGAATCCCATTAATACCAACAGGTAAATGCATAGCAATCATTTTATTCAAAGTAAACCTTTTGTGTACAATATCAGAGCTTGTGTTTAGTTCTAGGAAGGACATTAATGTTTTGGAATTTCTTCCAGCAACTCTTTCTTTAGCAAAACCAAGAAAATATTAGCATGCTGAACAGCTCTTCTCTGGCACCAACACAGGTTTTTAAGCTGGAAAGACTCTTCTAATCTCTTTTGACTTCCTGCTAAATCTGGTCTGCAGGATGTCAATCATTTTATTCAAAAAAAACCCACAATGAATGCTTTCTATATATCAGGATTGAATATGAAGTCTGTCACCTCGAACCTGTCAGATGAATTAAGGTATGTCAGGTAAGGTGAACCCTAAAATCAGTATTTGGCCAGGTTCTCAAAGCACTGAATTATATGTTGAAGGTTAATACTTCCCTGCATCCTACACATCAAAGAGAAGATGTCACTACAGAATATCTTTGTGAAGTACAGTTCTCCTGGATATGCTTATTCACAGAAATCCTTACATTCAGCCAATATTTCTCAATTCTGATCCAGATTTGTAGGGAGGTCACCTATTGGGAACTGCAGTGCCCAGATTGGTTGCACAGTCTGAAATGAGCAGATAACTTGCAGAATTTCATGGTTGAAAGTGTCACTTGATTTTTTTAATTGAATATAAAGGATTTTAAGAGTAGCAGAAGCAGGATTGGAATATTAGGCAATTCACTAATCACATTTTCCCAATTAAGAGGTGCAATTGATATTACCTAAAATTCTAATTGCTTCCTCTAATTGCTAGCAACATTAACGTCTATCTCAATTTTGTTTATCTTACCTGTAGATGACAGGGAAATGCAGTTACCTTTCAGAAGTGTGCTTGAACTGGAAGATTTGAGAGGAAACATTCTCCAGTTTTCCGTTTTGAGTTAGACTTATAGTTCTGCTGTGTTTTCTTTTAACTTGCTCCACTCTACTCCGTGTTCAACAGAAGAGCTATTTGCTTGAGAGAAATTTCAATTATCTTCCTATATGTTGTTTCCTAAATATTATATGTCCTCTTCTTCAGGAGATATCTCATACATTATAGAATATCAATCAACATTCCTCAGTGCACTCAGCTTTCTTTCACTGTCTTCATTCTCAAAGTCAGAACACTTTTAGTACACAGCATTCTCTCACGAGTATTTCAAACTTAATAATAAACAAATAAGTAGATCCAAAATGCTCTATATCTTAAACTTGATTTCTTATGTTTAGCTCATGTCTTAGGATAAGGAGTAGAACAGCCTTGAACAAAAAAACTGTTCAAGGAATTATTGAAAATAAAGCAAGCCTGCACTAAGAACATGTAGCTTTTAAGAAGGTACCCTTCTTTATAATTGCATTCTTGTTATCTTAATCAATATCAGAGTAATTAAAATTCCTCATGATCAATATTTCTGCCTTGTTCAGAAGGTGTGTCTTATCTCTAAAAGGTAGCCATGATCTACTCATTCTAACATCAGTGAAGTTTCCTTGAGAAAATATTCTGACTCCCTACTTGACTATAAATTACTCTTAAACTGCCTCCATTGTCATATAAAATTGTACACCTTTTCCCTCCATGCTACATATAATCGCTATGTAAATTCATTTTTCTAAGAACTGCATGATATTTTCACTGCAAGGATATATTAACTTTTTATCAGGTACTTTTATTAGCCAGAATCTAATATCCTTCTCCTACCTGAGGAAGACTATTATTCTTTATATGTGCTATGTTTCTACTATCGAGCATTAGGCTTGCTGTATGTTGCATTCCTTGGGACAGTGAGTTCTGTCAGGTGATGAAGTACAGCATTTCAGCCACTATAAAATAAATGAATAATCCTGGCTTGACTTGGGTTTCTTTATCAACTTGTACATTCAGGCAACAGCTGTGCATGGAGCCCTTCTGACAACATAGGAAACTAAAGATTATATACAAAAAGGTAAGCTAGCCACCTGAAATCCCTTTCAAGTCAATGCAGGGACATGCACTTCCAAAGAGCTCATCCTCAGAGTGGGACCTAGGAAGGACTTCATCCTAGAAGGATACTTCATTCTCTGGAAATGCTTGATATCTACAGCCCTCAACAATGAGAGATGGAGACACTTTTTACAGCTTCACCAATCAGCTGAATAAATAATGTCTTTGAAGTCCTGCTCTTACTTCTTCCATCTGCTTGCTCATTGAGATCTCAGCATTCTGGTAACTACAGTAAATAACAATGATATCTAGAGTTTGGACACTAAAATAATTTCAGTACTCGAACCACAGCTGAAATCATTCTGGTGTTCTTTGGTCATATCCTGCTGAGTAAAAGCCACGGCAGTATTTCTGCTTCTAGGATTTTTCTGAACTGCTCTTTTCCCCTGATGATATCAATAGCTGAACATGCAGAATAGTCATATCAGATGATTCCCAATTTTTTAATGTATTTTAGGGTTTTTAGTTATATTCTCACTTTTTAAAGACATTTTACTCCTTTATTTCATCTCATATGACAGGGATGTCTATCTGCAAAGTGTTCCATTGACACTTTTATTATCAATGCTTCTTTGTTGTTATGCTCAATAGCTTCTTCACATTAAACCACAACCCTGGTTCCCCTTGCTCCCACCCACTGATATTCAGTGCCTCAGTTCTCTCAGACACTATTATTTCACTCTCCTTATTTCACACCCTCCCCCCCTTTCCCTGGCTTCTTTCCCAGGCTTTCACTTAGCCGGTGACCTTTCTGCTGCCTTACTTTTCTTTGCACTGTGCCTCAGAAGTAACCTTTTTGCTGTGCATTCACAGCTTGTACTCCTTTCCTGATTTCCTTGCTCCCTTTTTGATACTAACTGCATGCTATCTATTAATCTGTCATATTCATCGATCTTCAGAAGAAAATCAACCAGTTGCTCTAATTTGGCTGTCTGATCTTCTCATGCCACAGCTAACTGACAATACTCACACACAAAAAGTCTTTTTGAATGTCCTCAGCTTGATAGCCAGGAACATTTCATAGTCAATATTTTCCATTATATATATCCCATCCTGAACTTCACACATACTTCCAAAGGAAATAATTCACAAATAATCTTGGCTTAATCACTGAAGAGATAAAATAAAGGCAACCAAACGATAAGGATTATGGTGCTTTTTAGGGAGATTTCAGGCCTTTTATGTAGATGTAATATGTTTAATACAGAGGAAAACATAAAAGAGCATTCTTTATTCTTTTAACTTTGAAGTGCCTAAGCATAAACTGTTTGCCATTCTCTTATTCTCTAAGAACAGCAAAGAAGCTGCTCCAGCAAGGAACATTCAAAGTCTGCAAATCATCTTGTTAAAAAAGTAGGTTTCAGTGATACTCTTGTCTACTCTTGTCAAGTAAGTTTAAACTGAGTATGCAGGCATTGAAAGACGCATAAACATGCTTGTGTATTGCTAGACCTAAGAGAAATACATTGCTACAGTGTTAGTATGACCATTTCCTCTAGCTGAAGGACTGCATCATCCTGCTGTCTTCATATTGTTCTTCTCTGCAGTCCATAGTCAGGCTCTTGAATGTATACTCAAACATTTCACTTTTTGTCAAGTAGGAGAAGAGCATTATTATCTTCCCCTTTTGCATTATGTGGAGAACAGATTAATTCTAAAGGATAAAACTAGGTAAAACAAAGAATTAGAGGTTAGAATAATTACATTTTAGAACTATGAGTGGTGGAGTGCCACAGCTGCCAATTTCTCATCTCACAACAACAGCCTGTATTTGATAGCTTAGTAATCTGTAAGTTTCAAATAATTTTAATAAAGATATTTTCCCATTTTGACACTAAAAAAGAACAGGAAAAGGACACTGAAAAAGTGACTTAGAAAACATAGAAAATAATAAAAAAATATAATGATTTTGCCCTGCTTTTCTGTTGGTACAAGAAAAATAAAATGAAGAAATTTTCCTATTATGAAAGTAAAACTTATATGACAAATCTAAATTAAAGTCCTTACAAGACATATTTATACAGATTAGAAGAAGAGCGTATCTGTGCAGCAAAGTAACTGTTTAATTAGTTTTCAATTCCAAAATGAAATCATTATCAGAAAAGTAGATTTCTTTTTCAGATAAATTTAAGGAAAAAAAAGATAAAAATAAAGAAACTGACTTCCTGTGTTTCTGAAATTCTAGTAAGAATATTAATTAGCTGTCGTTACCTTTTCTAAAGTGACCTTCAGGAATCTGTAGACTAAAACTTACAGGTAAACACAAGCATATATCTGTGAGCTATATATTTGGCAGACAACCTATCAAACACTAAGTCACTGTCAGATATTGGCCTCTGAGAAATGTAGGTATAACTCTTCCAATCAGATCTAGAACATCTTCTCTGGTGCCCTTCTCTACCTTCCTTTCTGAAGGTCTTTCAGAATTTACAGATTCAGCACTGACAAGTTGTCAGCATCATGTTAACTCTCCCTCTTGCTGCTCTGCAAACTCAGACTTCCTAACTATGAAAATCTAGGTTCCATATCTGTTGACTTTAGTTTAATTACTATTTTTATATATTAGTATTATTAGTTAATGTGCTCATTTCACCCTCATTGGCCACTAAGATCTATCATGCTGGTCTTTTTCTCCCCCTCCTCAAAAGAACAGGGAGAGAAAAAGTGATGAAAAAAGTCTCAGTGGATTAGATAAGGACAGGGATATCATTCACCAGTTACTGCCATGGTCAAAACAGACTCAGTCTGGGAGATTAATTTATTACTTATCACTAACAGACCAGAGCAGTGTGAAGTAAAAGCAAACAGAAAAGGACTTTGAGCAACACAAGAAAATGAGGAACAAGGAATGGGAGGTGTGGCCAGTCCATAAAGCTTATTTCTGCTGTTTCTTTGTGGTCATTCTGCCCCTTCTCCATATGGGATCCCTTTCATAGGGTGCAGTCCTTCCCAAATTGATCCTGTGTGGGCTTCCTACAGGCTGCAGCTGTCCCAGCACTGCTCTAGCATAGCTCTGTACCACGGGGCCCATCCTTCGGGAGCTGCTCCACACAAGTTCCCACAGGCGCATCTCCCCCAGCCCTCCTGCCCCAATCTGTGCCTCTCTCCATGGACTGCAGCTCTGGCTTGGGGATGCTCTTGCAGGGGTATCCATGGGCTGTGACTCCTTCAGGCCTCATCCACTGCTGCACAGTGGGCTCCTCTATGGCTACACTTGGAGATCATTATTTTTTATTCCAGAAATATGTCCTCTATTATTATAATCACTGTTTGTCAGTTAGGCTTGTTTCAAAAAGAAATAAGGAAAAATCAAGGTGTTAAGAATACTTTATAAATTCTAATTATGGGAAAAATTCCCTATGGTGGATACATAACTGGAAGTATAAAGATCAGTCTAATAAATGTTAGCCTGACGTAGATTTGATTGATCCAACTTGAGGTAACAGAGATGGGCTTCTGAGATCCCATTCAACCTTAATTTTCTGTGATTCTGTGCTAAGGAGCAGTTAGGAAAGGGCCTAAGTGATTAATCTTTGAAACTTACAAAATACCTGTTAAGTAGATACAAACCTGATTATTTATAGAGATACGGGATCTGTTTTAGAGCTTTTTTGAGTCTGCTTTGTCCTTCTCACCTTCTTCGTTTGTTGTTGTTTGTTTCAAGTTGGATATCAGGAAAAGGTTCTTCACCAGAGAGTGGTGGGCATGGAGCAGTCTCCCCAGGGCAGTACTATGGCCCCAAGCTGTTAGAGTTCAAGGAGTGTATGGAAAATGCTCTCAGTCGTATAGTCTGATGTTCTGGGTTGAGGAGCCAAGAGTTGGACTCGATGGTCTCTATGGGCCCCCTCCAACTCAGGATATTCCATGATTCTGTGATTCTAGAATTTGGTTTTTTTTCATACCTGAATACAGCTCACACTTAAATAGTGAAGGTAAAGTTTGCTGCTGTTAAGTTTTTCATTTATTGAACTTTATTTATGAGTTTATTTTATGCAATAATGTACACTGGTGAAAATATTCCTCCTGACCTACATGGCAATCAGCCTACACTCTGAAGCATGACATTTGATTACCTTGTCTGAGCTTGCAGAACTGCAAATGTTATTAATGGTCATAAAATTATCCAACCCTTTTAAAAATCAGACACAGTATTTGACTTGATGACCTTCTACAGTCATGAAATTCACGTTCTGATTGAAATGATATCAGTCTAGAGGATCTGATAGAGCTCTGGTGCAAGTGTCACAGCTCTGTCACTGAGGTGGAAAAGAATCTTAATGAGCTGTTATGTAGGCAATGTAAGTATGTTGGAGTTTCACTGTTTTCTGATTTATTCACTCAATATAGACCATAAAATGTAAGTTTGGGATACCTTGCGTTCTCACTGGCAGTATACAGGTACTGAGTAAGAGTTCACTAGCTTCTGTGCCCTTTAGCAAGCACATTGCAATCACTGGAGCAGATGCCCCTTTAACATCAATGAGCAGCACAGATATAGTAAAGGGAAGCCTATTTATGCACATCTTGTAATCATGGTCATCTGGGACACAAAGAGTTTCTTATTTTTTCTTGTGTGAAGAGCAAAAGGGCACATCCTTTTATATTTAATCTTTTGAAACTGGATTTGCCAGAGTAGCTATTATTGCTTGAATAGGAAAAAGGACTCCTTTTAATTTGGAAACCTAACAGCAACATGTCAACATTATGAATTATTTAATTGCCAGTTATCCACAACATCTGTGTATCTCTCAGATTTAAACCATTTTTCATATGACCATCCCCAAATCCTGCCAGCATATTTTTAAAATTAAAAGCCACCCATAACATAACCCAGTTATTTGTTTGTAGCATAAGGATTTACAGAAATGCATCAATTTTAAGTGAGTGTGGTGGAAATTGGTGTCCACCATGGCTATCGTGAGGTGGGGTTATAGGGATGCTTAGGCTGAAGCAGCCGTACTTCATGTGTTTAAACTACAAGGATGCTGTGAGACTGGAAAGATTCTATCTTTCTGTAAAGTAATCTTGTTCATAGGAGGCCCAGCTTTATGAATAAGTGAACATAAATGTTGCAAAAAAACCTGATGCTTACTGGTTTATGCCGGTTAATCCTACATGTGGTACTTGAGAGTAATAACTGTTCAGAGACAGCGCAGATTCAGTGATGAGTGATCCGCCTCCTTTACCTACACGCAAAAAAACATGCATTAACCCCCCACAAATTGCTCAGTTCTGCAGAATACAGACATTTGGCAGAGGTGTAGATACAGCTATGCAGGGACTCCATGTCCAGGACTGCTAGTTTTGGACTACATCACAAAGGCCCGAACATGAGTATCTGCAGGTATTGAAACTACCGTTACTGCAGATTGTCAGGGAGGCTTTATGTTGAGCGTGTGGAGATTTTGGTCTCAAGCAAAATCTAAGCCCATGCACTGGCAATAAATGTACGGCTGTGCACACACACAGAACAACTTTGAAGACTTTCACATGGCTGTGAGAGCACTGCTAGACATAAGGACTATCTTTTAAGCATAAGATGACTTAAATTAGATGACTGAGGTGAGCAGTTGTTATAAAGCCTCTGGAGAGTAACATATAAAACTATACAGTGTTTTTCTTTCTCTTTCCCATCCTCTAACTTCAAATAGTTGCAAACTTCTCCCCTCCAAATGAAGTGCTTTCTGCAGAACTTGAATCCATCTTACTGCAGAGCTTATATGAAGTGCAGGCTACACGTGCTTTCCTTTCCCTGTCTCCTGCTTCCTTCTTTCCTTTAGAAAGACTGAGATATCCTGTTCTAGACATTTGTATTTTTTTCTTGAGAACTTCAGTTCACAGGAAGGAGTGGATACCTCAGGTCAGCCTGACATTTTAATCTCAGTGGTTTTCTTTTTATTTTGAATCGCTATGGAGGATCAAATATAAACTGTAAGCGGGTATTCTTACCCGGCTACTGCTCGCTATCATGTGTACTGGTAAACACCCTAGACAGAGCATTTGAGAAATGAATAAATGATATGAAGAGCTAAAGTTGAAGAAAAATAATTATATTTTTACTAAATGCAGCTCTTAAGTCCTTGTCTCAGAAGACAAACAAACAAACAAACAAAAAACATGTTGGAAATAGATGATCTATAAGATCCCTTCCAACCCAAGCCATACTATGATTCTATGATAGGTACAGAAGCTCTGGGTACACTGAGTCCTCTCTGCAGGCAAGGCTGTTGGTGGCTCTGATACATGTTACACATGAAATGGCCCCATAAACTCAATCTGTTGATACACATATCTACTAAAAATTCGTGATTTAGCAAGGATTAAGTGTTGTGAGCTCTTACACTGCGAACTGAATCTCTCAAACACCAATTAACATTCTGTTGCTAAAACTAGTCCATTTGTTATTTATAGCTGTGGCCAAATTTGTGCATTTGAACTTTTAAGTCTTCTTTTGTATGGTCTGTAGCACAGCAAAAAATGACAAAAATAGCTAAATTTTCTGTAACTACCATAAGCTAGAAAGGGCCAGCCTGTTGCTGAACTAATATGATCACCTTTCTGTATTATTTTCAAGCTTTACTCTTTTTTTTGTTGTTTATGATTATCTGCAACTTACATTCCTCCTAGAAGTCATTTAGATTTACTGGGAAAAGGCCATAAGGGACTTGATTCACTTTCAACAAATAGACGTTGAGTGCTATTAGAAATACCTAAGTGTCCCACCTGGTATCAAGGTGTTGCTCCTGGATGCCACAGATGTCCCTCAGTCTTGCATTTTGTTGTTCACTAAAGTGTCTCTACTATCCTGAAACATCCTAAATGTTGCACAATGGCATGTGTGTGCAAATGAATTGAATTCTTATAGGTAGGATTCACTTTGAGATTGCAGATACCTAAATGTCCAGCTGTGGCAGGAGGTGGAGGATGATATTTCATTGTGTAAGCTGGGTATTTAGGGTCACTGTGTACAAAATAAGAAGTCTGACACACCAGCCTGGGGCTGAAAAATGTGGCACAGGACTTACAGGAGATTCAGGTGCTTCTGGAGAGGCAGATGGGTGAGAGGTGAAACATCCTAGGATGGCACTAGGCATCTCAGTTTAGGCATCTGTATAAAGTCCAAGCTATTTAATGATAAGTTCATTCAAGAAATGGGGGAACAGCTGAGAAGATGAATATCTCTCAGCCCCTCACTACAAGAAATACATTGAGGCCCAGGAGCACATCCAGAGAAGGGCAATGAAACTGGTGAGGGGTCTGGAGCACAAATCTTGTGAGGAGCGGCTGAGGGAACTGGGATTGTTTAGTCTGGAGAAGAAGAAGAAGAGGCTCAGGGGAGACCTCATTGCACTCTAGAACTTCCTGAAGGGAGGTTGTGATGAGGAGGGGTTTGGCCTCTTCTCCCAGGCAACAAACAGGACCCGAGGAAATGGCTGCAAATTGTACCAGAGTAGGTTTAGGTTAGACATGAAGAAAAACTTTTTCTCTCAGAGAGTGGTCAGGCACTGGAATGGCTGCCCAGGGAGGTGGTGGAGTCGCCGTCCCTGACAGTGTTCAAGAGGCATCTGGATGAGGAGCTACGAGATATGGTTTAGTTTGTGGTAGTGATGGTAATGAGAAGACAGTTGGACTAGATGATCTTGCAGGTCGTTTCCAACCTTGTGATTCTATGATTCTATGGTTCTATGTTGTAGATTAAAATTTTGACTGTGGAAAAAAAACCCTATTTTTTTTCCTGTCTTGTTTGTTAATTTGTTTGTCTCCGCTTTTTAACTGTTTATTTTACCTTTGCTCATATCCCTTTCCACTAAAATATAAACAAGATGACATTTTTTATTTGAAATGTATTCTTTTTAAGCAGAAGTTTCTTGAGGCATATTCCTATATTTATGCAACATCACATTTTGATACGACGCAGGAGAAAATTTCTTCTGACTGCTTATTTGTTTGTGGATTAGTGCAGCATGTCAAAGCACACCAAAATATTCTATTCCCATTTGTATCAGTGAAAAGCACTGGTGATTCTTGGAAATGGGAATAATAACATGTAGATGTCCATGTCATATGCCAAAAGGTGCTGTTGGAGAGGTTCCCATGCAAGAAAGAAATAATCAGCTTTATGAAATGCACAAATTTCTGTATTCCAGGAGGGTCTATTCTTTGTTCACAATGTGAGCCTCTCAGTCTACTATGAACCAATATTCATAAAAACTTTATATTATGACCACCATGTTCGTCTTCATACATCTGATGCAGTGCATTTTTGTGGTAATTTTTTTTTTTTTTTTTTTTTTTAATATATATAAATGCAGAACAAGTATGGATAATTTGGCAGCTGTATATCAGCCATGTAGTGTCCTCTTCATAGTTCATCAGTCATCCAAGAAAGCTCTGCCATCAACATGAAAAAGGCATTTTTAACACTGAAAATGATTTGTACTCCCTTTGACACAATATATTATGTCAGCTTGCCTCTAGTTACAAACAGCTATTCTACGCTGTGGATAATCCAACAAAAATTAAACAGTATACTAAATGCTAGAATGGGTAGTGAGTGAAAAAAAGAGAAAAATATTAAAATCTATTGCTAGTCTTTCAGAAATTATCAGTCTTTAAGAGGAAAGAAAATACTCCAGTCTCATGGGATTTCCAGACTATACCTTGACAATAGCTCATTCATGGGCAGTGTTGCTAGTTTGAATGCTCCCTGTGATGTATCACAAGTGAGGTAGCTTAAGCCTCAGAAATCTTTATTCTCTATGATATGTTGTACTCACAGTTTCCATGAAGCCATGCTTTTGGTTAGATCCTTTCCTGAAAATCAACATTTTCTCAAAGAAATGGATTATCACTTGGTTATGCTATGACAGTTTAAGTGTGGCAACAAGAACCAGAAATTATATTACATGAGTCATATATTTAAATTTATGCATATGAAGTCCCACATCAGTACTGCCAATCACAGCATGTGCCCACAAAGATCATGATGCTACTATAATAAGCATAGTTGCTTTCTGAAACTTATGGGTTACAGGAATAGACAAAGGACAGAGGAAGGGATTGATTTTCTACATGTTAGTGTAGTCCATCTCTCTTCAGAAGCATTTTGACACACCGGGTGTTTTTAAAACAGTGTGACCAAGGTTTGTAAATACTTTTTTGCCGTGTCCATGACATGCTTTAATAAAAAAGCAGCATGTTTCTGCCTTCAGGGTGATGGACTTTCATGCTGTCAGACTCCCAGTTCTCTTGGTTCGTTGTCTGTTCTCTTTTAAACTAGGGCACCTATTGTATAGCTGGATATGAAGAGGAGGATATGTTTAATCTTTTATAAGGAAGTCCAAGAGGTAGAGTCAAAGACAAGAATAAGTATAAGATGTTTTGTCTTATGATGAATAAGAATTAGATCCAAGTATCACACTGTCAAGCTGCACCACGGCTATCCCTTTATTTAGGTTTTGTTCTATAGCGCAAGGACTTCAAATCCTATTCATCCTTAACTTCAAGGATAAGTGCTTTCTTTATCAGCAGAAAGAACAAACTTAAACCAAATGTCACATGAATTTGTGAATTCATGACAAGTTTCATAATAAGCATTAACCCCCAAAAGGGAGATACTAGAAATCGTATCAGAAAAGCAAGATAACTTACAGGTGGCACCCAGGTGAATATATCTTCCCCCTCTCACCTCCCCTTCCCTTTATTTAGATTGTCCTAAACAAAAGCAAAGTCTATGGCATAGAATTTACAAGTACTGTTTCTGAATGTATTAGAATAGATAATTCTCTGGAGCAGTCAGGATATTTTAGTGGTGAAAGTTATTGAAAAGTCTATTTCTTTGTTTCAGTGCATGGATAGGGTCATAATATTCAAAGGTTCGACATTTTTTAGCACTATAAATCTATTATTTTTGTGCTGAAACTGAAATGAAGCAAGACAATGTCATGTGTTTTATATTCAAAATAACATGCTGGTGCAAAGTTGTGCACCTGAGCTGGGACCAGGAACTTCACCCAGACTCAAGTCACTGAAAACTCAGATTTTTTTGGTTGATAGGCCTTTTCTTACCAAAAGGCATGTGTGCTGTAGTTCAGTACACAACAGCACTAGCTGTAAAGAAAGTAGAACACGTTAATTATTGTGGAAGAGTGGGTGCCACATAAAGTTAGAATTTGCTAACAAAATTTAATGATATCTCAGAGTTGGAAGGCATTTTCAGTACAGCAGAGGACTTGAATATTATGCAAGAAAAAATTGCAATGTCTTGAGAACAAGAACAATAGAAATGAGATTAAATTTACTAGAACAAAGTGTGAAGTCCTGATTTTAAGAAATAATAAAAACAGACAGGGAGTCATAAATTAGAAGAAGATGAGAAAAATCTTTGCATACTAGTTGAACAATATGAATATGAGCTATGTTTCTAGCATATTATTTCATACAAAATTTAAACCAGTTTTACTATCTGTGAGGGAATCAGAGACAGAAGAATTCCAGTGCCCTATGTCGTGAACTTTTGGGACCTCCTTTGGAATATAGTATTCAGTTAACCAAGAAAGATGCATTCAGATTAGGATGAGACCATACAAGTCCTAAAATACAATAGAACTGGAGGTTTTGTTTTAATGGAAGAGACAAATAGAACTAGATTTTTTTCACTTACTGACTGTTCTGATCTGAAAATGAAGAAAAGACATATTCTTGTCTGTAAAAACATTACAAGGTAAAGCTCCAGACTACAAGCATTATTTCACTGAGGTGGTAATGTCAGCATAAGAGCAGATGGATGTAAACAAACTATGAATACAGGAAAGTTAGAGAAAATTAACACTGCTTTCAAAAACAAATTTCTAGTAAAAATCACAGGTACAGAACAATGAAAATAAAATATTTTATTTTGAAATGTGATAGTACTATAAACATTTGATGTATTGTCTTGCTTTCAATGGTAAAATGTTAGACATATGGACCCAGAACGTACCTCTCAGTCCCATGTGTTTGCAAGGTGATGTCTATATGCGCCCAAAATCAGAAGGTGTATGAGAAGCTTTATAGTGTAGACAGGGAGAATGGGGGACAAAGAAGAACTTACAAGAAATTATGAAGTCAGGCAATGTATTGTTTTTTTATTATTATTATTTTTATTTTTATTTTTATTTTTATTTGAGAAAGACACACTCTTGAATACAGTCGTTTGAATTCTTTGTAGTTCAGTGTGGTCCAGTGTATCACTGAAGAACGTTTAATGATAATAGTACAAGAACTCACAGTGGCATATACTGAGGTGGTTCTGAGGACTATTCTATTAATGGTTCACAAACTACCTGCTTTTCTTTTGCATGGTGACATTCTTCTGTAAAGGAGATGTCTTCTGACAGGACAAAAAAAAATATAATTGAATACAACCATATCCTCACTGAAGAATCAAGTTAGCTTGATGGTAGCAGGAGCATTCTGACATACTGAACTTCCAATTTTACTCATGCTAGAGAGCTGCAAAACTGCAGATGAGAAATTTACACTTTATTAACCAACTCCTGTGTAATATGATGTTTGCTTTCTCTGGGTCAGCTCTTCTTCATGCAACTCCCTTCCTTGAGCCTATCAAAATATTAAGATAAATGGTAATAAGATGGATACAGATTCACCTGAGGTATGAAAAATTGAGATTCAAGTATCTGTAATAAATTCTGCAAAAAAAATATATAAATTCTCAGTTTTGTCAAATTAGGGAATTGGAGTTTACTTACTACATTACTGACAAAGGTTTTAGCCACCGCATCAGTGACTATCCAGTGGAATGGCTGGATTACAACTGCACATCAGACTTTCCTCCTCTTTTCTCTCTTTCTCCCTGCATTCTTTCCCTTCCTGACTGTTGCTGAGTTTCCATGGGGAGAATATTTATGTGCAACAAACAAGCAAACAAACAAAATCAGGGAAAACTCCACATTCTGAATTGTGTGTAGTTTGGATGCTGGTGAAACAAGAAGTGAAATAAATTGATCGTAGAATTGTAGAAGAATTATTTTATTTTTTTTTTCTTCACAAGAACTATTTTAGGAGATTGGGATTACTTATGCAGTAGAAAGAGAATAAGGATTTAAATTTGATTGTTTTGTTATTTAGAATTTCACCTCTTTTAAATCTAGTTCACATCCAATTGCTTCCTTTTCATACAATAATAAAACACACTTTTACCCAGTTCTCTGAAGATATTCCAATTTCATCTGATTAGAAGCTTAGACTTATGCACAGCAAATGCTTTCAGGGATAGTATCATACGTTTTCAGTAGCGCCTGCCTTGTTCACTGCCAGATGAAATATCCTTACCAAGTTTACCAAGCAGTTCAGAATGGCTTTGCTTGAGTGATCTTTTCCTTTATTATTTACTAGTTCACTAACATTTTTCATGTGCACAACTGATGAGTTTTGATTTGATTTTTTCTTGATTGTTGTGAAAAAATATTAGCTACCAACACTAAGAGAAATAGACAGACTTTTTATGGCTCCCAGTTTGAAATTACATTTGAAACTTGTCAGTTAGCTATTTTTAATCCATTTAACGTCTAGCATTCTGATCATGTGTTGTGTAATTTCTTAATCCAGTCATAAGTAAGACCAAATCAAATGCTCTACTGAAATTTTGCAGTTTATGAATCATCTTGCAACTGTGTTATAAAACATGGATCTCTTTTTAATTTGACAAATCCTTTTTCCATAAAACATGTTAGATGACGTTAAATATGCTACCCTCAATTCTTTATTAATCAGATTTCCTATTTGATGTTCCATTATTTTTCCTAAGACTGATGTCAGGCAGGCAGGCTGATATTTACTTAGATTATTCCATTTACTTTGAAAACAAACTACTGGCATGATTTCCATTTTTACCCTATGGTCAGGAACTACCTCAGCATTCCAGTATTCATTCAAATGGAATAATTTATTATAAATAGACTAATAAAGCTTATTCAAGAGTTCTTCTAAAATTCCAGGTTACATTTTTTAATAAAAGACCCTTGGTCTTAACAGCTATTGTTTAGTATGTATTGACTTCATGGTTTTAGCTGTTTTTCTTTTTGTTGTCATTACCATCTTCATAAGGTATGACTATACGTGGCGTTTTCCCAATCCAGGAGTTAAAATATTTATTCAACTTTTTTATCTCTTCTGCATCATTTTGAACAACTACATCCTTCATATTTAACAAAAGACAAACAGCAATGTAAGGTTGCTTTGTTCAGATTACCTCAGAATTCGCACATTGTTTTCAGTAGCAATTTCGTACTGTTTCCATTTGAATCCTAAATTCTAGTGATCTAATTTACTTAGTTTCCTTGTCTCACAACTCAATCTTTGCCTTTATTTCTCTTTAAGATAGACTGGTCTGGAATAGATTTTGTTTTCATTGCTATTCTCGACATGATGTCATAAAATGCTTTCAAATTCCTTTATTATTATTTATTTTTCTCTTTTAAAATTCTTCCTGGTACAGATTTGGCACAAACTTGTCTTATCTGTTTGAAAGTGGCCATTTTAGAGGAGCAGGAA
>JAOWBP010073297.1:0-30222 GCA_028571105.1 Tragopan temminckii
TCTCGCGATGACTGCCGCCGCCGTCGCGGGAATTTTCAAATTCGCGGAACCGCGGCCTGGGCAGCGGCCGTCTGCGCACTACGTGTCCCGGCGTACCGCTCCACGGCCACTTCCGCTTCCTGCGCCCTCTTCCTTCCGCCGCGGGGCACGCCGGGAAGCGTAGTTCCCGACCTCCATTTTGCCTCGGGCACTTGCCGCAACCCCGGCTTCCTGGCAGCACGCAAGACGGGCGACCCCACCCACGGCAATGCGCCGTGCTGAGCGCGCACGACAGTTCAACCCTGAGCGCTAATGGAGAGTCCGTCACGGCGGCCACACACCGAGCCGGCCTCTGGGGGCTGCCCCACCTGTGTGTGCCTCTCTGACCTCCCGACCAACTCGAGCATCCTCCTGCTGCCCACAGTCGGCCTCGGGAGCTGGGCCCTCCGGCTCTGCAAGCTGAGCATGGAGAGTGAACTCTGTGCTAAGAGCTTGGGCACCTGGCCGTGGACTTGTGCCAGCGCAGCTGTATCAGCAAGAGGTGCAGTGTTAGCAATGTCACTGAGAAGTGTAGGTGCAACTCGAGCTGGTAGCGGGATGTGAGGTGTCTGCTACCCTGGCAGTTCTGCATTAAAGCCCATGCTAGAGCAATCTGAATGAGGTTTACGCCCGGAACCATTCCCAGTATCACAAAATGCTTATGAGAAGAGGACTGTAGTTTTGTAAATAAACATGTTTCCAGGCTGTGCTTGAGTCTCAGTTTCTACTTGATTGCGTTCATTGATTTTACTTGATTACAAAGGTCTACATGGCAAGGAAGCAAAAATGAAATAATTCTAGTGATTGGAGGTATTTAAAAATAGATTAATTCTAGAAATTAGGTACGTTTTTTAGTCTAAATAAATACCCAAATGGCAGCACAAATGGACATTCCTTTCCAGATAGAAACCATGACTATCACACACATTTACCACTGAAGTGAAGGCAGCTGGAGGTATTTATATAGAGCTCTTGTTTACAACTGTGATGCTGCTGCTTGTTTGTGTTGGTTTTCCAAACTGATTTATGACCTTCTTCCCATCTACTTTGCACCACAAGCTACATGTCTCCATCACAGTGGGAAAAATACTTATTTATCCTTTCAGATTTCTCCTCTTGGAGGTAGAACGTCAGCCACATGAGGAGAGGGAAGTATCTGTACTTATAAAATACTGGTTCATGACCTTAGATGTTCTGGATCTTGTTTCAGTTAGGATGAGAAGATGATAGTAGATTAAGACATCTCTTGAGCAGCACTTTCTGTTCAAAGAATGAATGAACTCCCACTTTCCTGTAGTGAGGAAGAATTAGATGACAGAAGATGTGTTCAAACCCCTTTCCAATCATCAATTGTTTCCATATCCCCCACATTTTTCTTAAGGTAGCCAAGAGCAACGTGCTTTGTTCTCTTTTTCATATGGGTTTAAATATCTATCAACCTGCAGAAAGACAGTTTTTGATCAATCTGCACGTGCCTGTTCACTATATGGTGCTACTTGTATACTAGCTACTGTTAGGGCTCAGTTTCTTCTGTACTTAATAAAAAGAAATCCATTAGCCCTCCCAGATTCAACAGAGCCTAATGCAGTCACTAACACACTTAAATGGCAGCTACCTAATTTCTTTTATTCCAGTGTTTTGTTGCTGTCAGAATTTAAGTGAAGCTCATTGAACTCAAGGGAGTGCCTGTAGCATGCTTTTTCATCTGTCAGTTTAAACTGATGGACTAATTATTCTGTTTTCAACTTTAAAAGCAAAAAGCTAGAATTCCAATCTTTGGCATTTTAACAGATTTTTCACTTTCATGCTGTTTTTGCTCCAACTCACATAGTATCCTTCACAAAGAGGTTTGTTGCACAGTACGTTTGAGATCATTTCCATTACATTTTACAGATTGTCTGGAAAGTAACAGAGCTTTCAAGTGTCACTCTAGGAGTTTGATACCTATCTTTTTGCTTGTACTCCTAAAATACTCTAAAAACAATAAATGTGAAAATCAGAATACAAGTCAGTTCCTGCATTCCAGACCTGTTCAATATATACGCAACAGATTTTGAAGAAAATCAGCTAAACTTTGAGATAAATATTTAAACAGAAGAAAACATGTTCAGAAAGGTTGACTGAAAAAAAAAACAAAAACCAACAACCAGGTAATAAGCACTGAATAATCTTACCTGAGATTCCATTGTACTCTTTCAGAAGAAAAGCTTCTTGTGAGGACTCATCTGTTCCCCGTCACAGCAAGGACTCCTCAGGAGTTTCTTTAAGGACAGACTTTTATTTGACATAAAATTCAGCAGAAAAAAAAACCCTGTATGAAACACTTCTGCTGAACACTCTCAAAGATGTCTTCGCAACCACTCCAGGCGTATGATTAGAGTAAGGCTCAAGACACCCACCACTTTCTTCACCTCCTCTTTTTCAGGAGAGGAAGCACTTGCTGATTTCCAAAACTGTTCTGGTAACTGCCTCTTCACCCTCCATCTGTCTGGGCTTTAAAGGGGTAAGATATTTAGCTGCAGATTGCCCTTTAATTTTCTTGAAAAAACTTACACTAAAAAATGAAGATGATCAACATAAATTAGGGTTACACTTTTAGTCACAGAAAGGGTGGAAAGTAAGTATTAAAGAAAAAGGGCAAGTCTAATGCTATCTGTTGGAGTGTAGGTATTGTATCATGGTCAAAACATTTTTATGTTAAAGTAGGCATCATCAGATATTAATAAACAAATCTGCAGTGCTACCAGGAAGTAGCAGAATCACCAAAGGGGAGTGTCAGATACATTCAATTTCTCAAAGCTTCCTATACAATGAACAGCATACGTTATCCCTAAATTACAGCTGCTTCTCTTAAGGTAAAGACTCCCATTCCTTACGTTGTCATGCAAATGCCGATCATGTTTCAGTGGTTGCTGTTGCTATTTTTAATATATTAATTTGTAACATGGGTTGTGGATGAGGACCTCATCATGCTAGCATGGAAGTAGTGTGGAGTCTTAAGAAGAATTGAGTGAGACACACAAGGATCATCAAGTCCAAATCCTGGCTCCACACAGGATCACCCGTAGGACAGTCTGACTCCTGACACAGTGTGTGAGCTGGTGCGTGGCCAGATCAGAAGTACAATGAACCAGCAGGATGGTGTTTGCCCAGCACATGAGCCTGACCCTTGTCAAGTGTTCTTGTGGGCAGTGAGAAAAGGGAGAATTGCAGGGCATCACAAAGTCTGTATGATGATGTATGGGAGTGTCCCAAAGTGGTTGTATCATGGGCTGATGGGTGATGGCAAGACTGGCTGTTTGTTCTGTGTGAGAGGCTACACATGAGACAGGTGGAGCTGGGATGAACTACAAAAGATCTTGAAGATGAGGAGCAGCAGCTCTTATTTAATCTCTGGGGAAAAATGCAAAGAAAGGCCTGGCAACACCAGAGGAGTGTCCTTCACAGAAGTGTGATCATGTGCAGGACAAATCTGCATTTGCTGGGGTCAGGAAAGGCACTTTTGTACTCGAAGTAAGCACGGTTTAAAGCTGTAACACAGCTTCCTGTCAAAAGTTTTTGCAGAGAACAAACGTTGCAAAGCTTATACACGGTGTGAATAAAGACACAGGAGAGGTTTGGAGTTAAAATGTCCCAGCTGTAGAATACTTGACTTGCAGCACTGTGATGAAGTGATCCGTTGTGGCCACGCTTGGTCTGGGACTGGTAGTGATGCTCACATGGAGACCAGCATCAGGGAGGCCATGTTGAAAGAAGGCCTCAAAGTCCAGCAGCAACAAAGTTAGCTGAGCGTGGGGCAGAGGCTGGATGAGAGGGCAGGGGCTGCAGGAGGACTCTGGGCTCTTCTGGCCTTCCCTGCAACTCGAGGATAAGGGATGTGCATGGTGGTGGAAAGAAAATGTGGGAAGAGTTATTATTGGGGCCAGGAGGAGTGGAGGCATTTGTAAGCAATGAAGAGGATTAACAGATGCATTCATTGAAATGCTGAGGAGCCAGAGAAGAGTGAGAGATTAGAGAGAAGGAGGCAATTCAGGAGCTGAGAGAGGGTGGAACCAGGGGCAAGCAGGGGTGGTAGGTACAAAAACATCCGAGAGGGCTAAAAGTCAGTGACAAGAGAACAGATTTGCAGGGGATAAGTAGGAGTGGGTGTGAAACAGTGGTGGGAAGCAGGGGTCCAGTGTTGAAACACTGGAAGAAAGCAGCAGGATCCTGTGCAAATGAAGAGGGAAGGAAGGGAGGGAGAGAAGCAGCAGCTGAGACTGTCTGCAAATTGAAATTGTTTGGCCAAGCTGGAAAAGTTAGGCTGCTTGGTCTGTGAGGTTGCATGCAGTTTAAATTGTTCAAAACCTATCGGATAAGCTGTATTTCAAAGGTAATCTTCTTTATCTGTATCAGTGATTGACAAATCTAATTGCCAGGGCTGTATAGGGAATGAGCAGGTCACCTCTACAGCAGCATCGCAACTCCTGAACAGGGCCCACAGACCTATGAGCCTCGCACTGAGACTGGGAGAGCTGGGAAGGAGCATAAAGGTGGATGTGAGCTGCAAATGTGTGCTCAGTCATATTTTTTTCAAGCCACTGAGCAAAGCAGACGGTAACATTCCCTACAAGCTCTTAGTTGAGGCTTGCAGTCTGAAATTTTCAGTAACCTTTACCAGAATTAAGCAAATCCTCACATACAGAAGGCTTTGTTTAAAAGTACAGTTCAGACTGTACTTAAAGGTGAAACAAAAAAGAAAATGCTTTGGAAATGTAGTCATGATTTCCAAACACAGGATTGTTTGTAAACATGGAATGCTCAGAGATGCTATACATATCTAAGCATGTAATTACAAAGAGACAAGTTTATAAACAAGAATTAAATATAATTTAATTCCACCCTTCAGTAATGACACAGGAGGAAACTACTTCCTCCTATATGTACCTAATATACCCTCTGTCTTTAAAGCTAAATGTTAAAACACCTCAGTGGTACTTTGGTGACGTAGCAGACAGGAATTTGGTTGGTTGAGGAGTATCATTGTGAACTGAGAATGTAATTGTTTCAACTGAGAGTTTCTTGATTTCTTCTCTTTCAGAGATCATAGGATAATATAATCATAGACTCATTAAGGTTGGAAAAGACCTTTCAGATCACCTAGTCCAATCACCAATGTATTCCCACCATGCCCACTAACCATATCCCCCCAGTGCCACATCAACACAGTTACTGAACGTCTCCAGGGATGGTGACCCCACCACCTCCTTGGGCAGCCCATTCCAATGTCTCACCACTCCTTCTGAGAATAAATTCTAATTCCCAACCCGAACCTCCTCTAGTGCAACTTCAAACCATTACATTTCATCCTATCAGCAAGATGAGATCTAAGATTCATCTTCATTTAACTTTTTGGATTTGGAATGTGAGATCCTACTAATTAGTTCTGTACATTTTATAGATATTCTCAACCTTTCATTCTACTATATCTTTCACCGGGAATAAATATTTTATATTTTTCCTTGAAAATGATACTAACGCAATTGTAGGGCATTACTACTATTGCACATTAACAACATTAATTAGTGCTTCTGAATATCAAACCTAAAGTGATTAGAAACTTAATGGAGCAAAAGTAGTATCACAGCATCTCTTCTGTTCTCCACCAGAGTGGCAGTAATTTAATATAGCGAGAGGCACTCCGGAATTTCTGAGGGAAAGAGGAAATTAAATGGTGACTGGAACTGCAGTTACTAACACATTGTGCAGCTGTTAGAAAAGAGAGTGTGAAAGAAGTGCCTGCATTTCAGTTCAAGTAGAAAAGCAGATCTTTTGAGATCCAGAAGGCTGAGCAGCACGCCATACAGCGGTCACATTTTGGTGTCCTCTGTGTAAAACATTACCTCCTGACAGCCAGAGGTACTCCCAGCTGCTTCTGGCTGGGTCAGCATTTCCTCTGCGTTTGTGCTGCACCCAACTCAGCATGGAGACAAGTGACTCCAGCACACTGCTCAGGGCTCACCCCACTTCCCCACATTTGAGAGAGATTACTGTCTCTAGGTTATGGTCTTACCTACCTTTTGCCATGTGACGGATGAGGATCTAGGTAGGGTGCCCAGCAGCCTGTTTTCCTCCAGCTATGCTGACTGATCCATAAGTCTGACTGCCCACCCTTATAGCCCTGGGCCTTACATGACCCCAGCTCCAAGAAATGGCAGGGGTCACCTGAGCTCCCCAGTCACTGAAGCACTGAGGTAGCATGTCAGGAAGCTTTGTGGATCCCTCACCACCCAGGGGAGTCAGCAGGAATTTCTCATTGGAGTGCCTGGCTCTCTCCTCTGGCATTAGAGGGAACCCAGGCAAAGCACAGGGAGAGGCATGTTGCTTGCAGACAGCCACCAGGTGCTGGGAGGAATCATGCTGGGAGGGATCTTGCTATTCGTCATGTCTGCGTAGCTGCTGTTCTTGCACCCTGCTTAACATGCAGCCAACTACACCTCCCTGAAGCAAGAATCTCTCATGTGCTGTGCTTGTTGGGCTGCTCTGAGACCTTCCAATTACCTGTACTGATCATGAAAGGAAAGGCAAGGTCACTCCCCAGACTCAGGAGTTTCTAATTATATATCCCAGTACTTACAGAGAAGTTCATGACCTGCGTTTGTTTACACTTTCTTTTGTGTCTGCTTCCAGGTTCTTGCAGGTAAAGGTAGGTGGTTGCTGAAACTTGTCTGAAGGGACTGGCAGATCAAAACAAAGCACGGGTAAGCTGTGCCAGCGCAGCTGCACCGTGTACCAGATAATTTGCAGCATATGTTCCTTTCTTTTCAGCTTACTGTCAGCTGACTGCACAAGAAGTTCCCGAGTTCTCCATCAGCCTTTCACTTCCTCACCATTTAGATAACTGATGTACCTTTTGATGTGACGCGAAGATCACACAACAGAAGGATCCGCAGCTCAGCTGTGGATGTTCACATTGCAGCAGTAGTGCTCAGTTCGTGTTGCACAGCTTGAGAAAATTAGCGTTTGGATTTATGGTGTAAACAATGGATTCTCTTATGCACGGGAAAGGAACAGAAGATCCGGCATAGCACGTGTGCAGTGCAGCTGAATTAATTGTCCTGTTTAAGCATGAAGGGTTTTGTGCCCATGGTTTTGCTGGTAAATCCCAATGGCCATTAGTTCCTAAATCAAGCTTTTCTGAACAAGAGAATTTATTTGGATTTGAGGTTGAATATCTGGTCTCTGTTAGGGCTCCATCAAACCCTCATTATTGCTCAAACTAAAACAAAACAAGAACGGGCTTGTGCAAATTAAATACATAAATAAACAAAAAGACAGTCCTAAAGAGTAAGGTCTTAAAATCTAAAAATCTAACTTTAAGATAGTTTCCCCTTGATTTTTGCTAAAGATGGATCTTTACACTCAATTTATGCAGTGCAGTAGCTACAGGCAGTACTCTGAAGCTGAGAAGTGGACTGCTGTGCTGAGGTGCTGCAAAGCAGCCTGCGGATGTTTTCTCCAATAAACACTCCAATCATTAAGTGGGATTTTGTCCTCTCATTGGCACCAAAGTCACTCGCTGTCTGCAGTTCATTATCGCAGTGCAAACACAGTATGTGTAAGGTTGTTTACACAGTGTTCAAATTTGGAATGCCCTAATTTAGCACAACTCGAGCTGGGAAGAAATCAAGTTGAGATGGCTGGTATTAGGCATTTTCTTGGGTGGTTACTGTGTCCGTGTACGACTTTAGGTCGAAATGCCAAAAAGTGTAAAGGAGAAAACTTGCAGCAATCAAATCCAAACTTGTGTAGCAAAAACCTGAATGCTGGAAAATGCAAATGTAGAAAGAAAATAGATCATGCTGGCTCCTTTTCATAGGGAACATGGTCATATGCTGTGACTGTCAAGTAGAGGTTTTTAAAAAGCACGCAACATCCTCCCTCAGCAGACAAAGCAAGCCCTTCCTCGCAGCACACAGGGGAGCACAGGATATCTGTGTTTCCTCAAACTATCTGCAACAGGCTGGTTCCTGAATGTGCCTGAGAGTATGAGTAATTTCCCTCTGCAGGTAAGCTTTAATGTCAATGTACCCAGCTGTGTGAGCTGAGCAGTGCTGCTGAGTGAGAGCAACAAATAAGTTAGCCAGCACAGCAAGTACAGTGTCTAATTTATTGTTGTGTGGGCTGTCTGGATTGCTCAGCCCCACAGGCTTTTATTCTGCCAGATGCCCATCATCTCCCGAGAGGTGCTAACACACCTCATTTGTCAGTGGGTGCTTGATTCCGTGCGGAAAGTGATCAGCACCTTGTTGGGATTCGACTGGCAAGTGCTGAAAAATAGAGGCTATCCATCCTGATGCAGACACAGTGAACACAAAGCCAATGCCCTTGAGAGAGCCACTGTGACCTCTGATGTGAGCAATTTGGAGGAGGAGACATCACTCAGTCTGCTGAATCTGCTCATTAGCTGCTGGAAAAAAAGATTTACTGTGAATAAATTGTCCTTTCAGCTTTTCCCTCTCTACTATTTGAAAGATAGAAAATGTGTTTCTGGAAATGGCGCTTTGGATATTATCCAGGTGCCACCAGCTCTAGCGTCTCCCCAGTTGGCCATCAAGTGTGGGGTGATGCCCAGCTGGGCTCCAAGAGAGGTCCTGGAGGTTAGCCCCTATGTTTTGCTCTCCTGCCTGCATTCATCAGTTGGTTTGTGCTGTGCCTAATGCTTGGGGCAACAGACAGGGGCACTGCGTCACCTGTGCTGGGCTGGGCTGTGCTCCTTTGCCCTGGCCTCATGGGGGCTGCCTAGGGAGGAGGCTTGCGTGTAACACTGGCTATATAAAAAAAGATATCTGACCGCAGGTTTCTGTGTAGTCTCTCCATCCCTTCAGCTTATCTGCTGCTGTGGAATGGAGTGCTGAGCCCCTCTTCCTTCTGGATGTACTTGTCTAAAAAAATCAGAGTCAACAAGTTTTATCTTGATGTGCCAGGTAAGATCAGAGTCCTGTTTCGTGAGGCTCCATACAAGGACAGGATTATATTCAATCTGCCTCACAAAGTGTTTGCAACTTGATGAACTGGAAGGGAAATAGCTGCAAGAAGAAATGCCTTGCCAAAATTCCCCCCACAGCCCAAGTGCAGAGCCAGAAGCATTGACCAGGTATCCCAGTTCCTGCTGTCACATGCTCAAGTAGGCTTGCTCCAAGGTAGGTGGCAGGTGGATCTCTGTCTTTATTGCTAGCAGTGGCTGCTGCCTCTTAAGAAATGTGCTCAGAATGCATACTGCTGAATTAAATATGCATTGGAGGAGCTGCTAGCCCCTGGCTGACTAGCACTTTATCCAAGGAACAGCTCCAGCAGCAGCTGCTCTTTCTGGATGATTAACATCACCTTCCTGTAATTTTGCAAAGCTAACATACAAGGATCTATCCAAGAGCCAGATGGCATCATTGACTTCTAGTCTAAATTTGCCACTGATTGCAACAGAGAATTCTACCTAAAAACAAGCACTGTGATTTGGCCCTGCCTTTGAAGTATAAGGATTTTCAAACCCTAAGAGACTAATCCAGTATTCTAGTCTCACTTTCTGCATGAGAACAAATCACTGGATTTTACCCAGTCATTTTCACATCAAGATCATGACTTTTGGTGGAATGACAAATGACACTGCTATAGTATGCATGCTAGCAGAATTTCTCTCAGCTGAAATTAAACTGGGGGGGTGGGAGCCCTCCTCCCAAGCCTCCTGCCATTCTGAGTGAGTGTGACCTGACCCAAAGTGGCATGGATTATTTTAGTCCCTCGAATATGCGATAGATCTTAGCTGCTCTGCAGTTTCCACTTCATGTATCAAAATCTGCTTCCCATAGAGGAGGATTAGGTTTAGAATTTGCTTTTGTCTGTGTTGCCTGTTAGGTCTGCCAGGAAAGAAAAAAAACTATTGTAATCAAGAAGCATAACCCCAGAGAGTGATAAATTTCATCCCTGTGCACGTACTTAGAAGTATGTGCTTAAGGTTTCTGTTGTGGTTAACCTGCTGCATTTTTAATAAGGGAATTCAAAGCCCTTTATCGTAGTCTATCTCCTCTAAGACTATTTTGCACTTAGGTGATCCAAATTGTTTCACCACACCCTGCAGCACTTTTAGGCAGCGCCAAGATGCAACACGATGTACCGGTAAGATAAACCAGGGGACAAAGGTGAGGTCGTCAGAAGAAAGAGGAGAGAACAAGGAACAAAACTACAGAGGTTATGTACATGTTAAAATCCCACAGTTAACCAAGGGAAATTGGAGCTTGGCTGCAAATAATAAAGAAAAATCAGAGCTGAGTTGTTCCCTGTACTGAGAAGATGACTTTTTCCTGTGATAGATGAGGACTGAGTTTGCTCAGTGAAGGTTTACGCTGCCTTGTGGGGCTACAACAGTAGGGGTTGCTGGTTGTTGCACCACCTAGGCTGCCTTGACAGAGCTTCCACTGAGAAAATTGCACTTGTGCCCATGACATTGAATAATTGAAAGTAAAAGTTATGCAAGCTACCAAAATGATGTGTTTTTATCTACTTCAGTTCAAATGAGGAGATGTTGTATTTCTGGACCAAACTGAGCTTGCATGTGCCTGCCACCAGCAGTTGTGCAGGGGAGCCCTGCCATCAGGTTCAGTTGTAACAAGATGGGCATTTTATTGGCTCTCAATGCATAACAAGTAAAAAAAAATGATATCAAGAAAGAAACTCGCAGTCAAGGGGGGAAAGAATTGTGGTTGATGACAAAGCAATAGAAAGGATATCGTAGGAAATCCATAACAGCATCCTGCAGAGTGACCAGCAGTGATCATTTATTTTGCTTTTGCCCTTCCTTCTAGGTGTGTGAGGTGGGTGGTTATGTCTTCAAGCAGCCAGATTGTTCTTTTTCATAGATGAGTGTTCCAACCTTGTGAACTGAGTTTGATTTCTTGCACAGTTTTCACCTTTCTTGTTTGCCTTTTTTTTTTGTTAGTTTGCTTTTTTGTTGTTGTTGTTAGTTTGTTTTTTTTTATAAGGTTCTCTATGAGATGAGTGTCAAGGAAACTTTACATTTGCCAGAAACAACAGCTGTTAAACTTGTGCTTGGAAAGGAAGAAAGAAAATGTTTTTTCAATGGCTGCAGATGACTTCTTCATGCTTTCTGGAACAAGTGAAACAACAACTGGTAGAGACATGTGTTCCTCTACTCCTCTCTTTCATCTTGTGTTATTAGCAACTTTTAATGCAAGTCAAAATAGTAGCCATTTACTGACAATACGTAGTTAATTCCTTATATGTGTGAAAACATTCTCAGATGGAGAGATACAATTTAGACATGGTTATATCATTGAAGAAAACGGATTTTTAGGCTTTTTGGCCTAAAACTTCTGCAGTATTTAATGTTTGTGGCTATAGCAATAAAATAATCACAATATTTTCATCAGATAATTTGGATGAGAGGTTAGAAGCTTGTAATGTTCACTGTGAGAAACTTGTGACAATACTTTGCGTTAAGCAATTGCAGAATTGCAGTTAGTAGGAAATGTGACTGTCAACATCTCCTCAGACCAAAGGACAAAAACATTACCAAAACACACTTTGTTGTGATTGAGCAATCTTCCTGATGAGGGAAAATGAAAGACAATACCAAACGGATTCAAACCCAGTGTCAAGAGCAGGTCATATGCAGCACTTCATCCCCCTTGGCTGGGAGCTGGCTCAGAAAATGGGCTCTCAGTCTGCCTGCCTAAGTCATTCCCTGCTCCTCAGAGGGGGACAGGCCCCAAACAACTTTGCTTTCACCCTTTCCACTCAGGATAAAGCGTCATTACTTCTGTTACCTGCCCTCAACTCAAGTAAGAGGGGTGGAAACAAATCTATGTCCTGTTTTGGGTGCATACGTTGGGTGCAGGTCTTTGCACTCTTCGATTGGTTTCTTATTACTTCCTGCATTTCCCCCGACATCAGCCGGGTGGCAGGTTTTCATACAGAAGGTCTGTCTCCAATTAATACAGGGAGAACACGTTCCTCACCTCAGGAGAGTAAGTGTACTCTCACAACAGCTTCCCTAGGACAGGTCTGGATGTGGGATGCTACTCTCCTTTTCACGAGGATAATTGCTAAGGCTGAGCAGTTCTCCAAGGCTGAATGAAACCTCCTCAACTTCCCAGCCCAGTTTGAGCAGTGTCATAGGTGGCCACTGCTTCATCCATGCTCATTATCTCCCTGGCTTATAGACGGGGGCTATGCATTAATAGCTGTGCCTGCTCATTTGTACCTCTTCTTCTATCTTATCCTCCTGCTCACCATCATAACTTCATAGCTGGGCTGAAATTTGAGATGTTTTCAGGGGAAAAAAAATCACACATCAATCACAGGACTGCAATGAATCCCCAGTGTGACGTGGACAAGGTAAATGAAATTGTAGGATGTGTCAGTCCAGGCACTTTCAGCAGACTTTGGTGCCATTTCATAAAGGCAGTGTGATCCTGTGAAGAAGCCTGGCCATTTAGTTTACAGGCAGCAGTGGGAAGCCCCAGCAAGAGGTGGTAGGATATCAACCCCACAGAGCCAAAGCAAGCACAGGGCTGCCAGCCCAGGGAGAATCTGAAGCAAGGAAGATGGACTTGCCAGTCCAGACCTAGGGAGCACACCATGCATTTCAGAAGACATCAGAACTTTTGTAAGGGAGTGAGAAAGAGGAAACGCTTCAGTAAGGTCTTTCCTGTGCCACATACAAGAAAAAAAAAAACAACAAACTATGCAAACTGTAAGTTTGCAGATTAAATGGAATAAAATGGATCAAGGTTTTGCCAATCCAGGATGCTGAGCTATCTGCTGTAGGAGGAAGGAGTTGGGTTGGCCTTCACCCTGCTGGAAGGGGACTCTCAGCTGGGCTGCATCTCTACTTGGGTGGACTGGACTGGACTGGAACACATTACTGTGATAGCAAAAAAAGGGAAAAGCATAATAAGTGCACACTGAGTTTATGCTGATCCTCCTTTTAGATGATGCATGGAAAGACCAAGATGTAAGGAGAGAGGAAACTCTGGAAATACCTGTGAAATGGCATCTCAGTCAGAAACCAGGGAAAACGAAGAATGAAAAAGAAAGCTTGCCTGAGTTGCTGTGGCTATCAAATGGCTGGATGCTGGATAGGACCAGTGTTGAAAATTGCTGAATGCAGGCCACTAATATGTTTGAACAGAGAAAATAGGGGTGAAACCAGAGCCTTGCTGAAATCAGGGACAATCTTGCCATTTGACGTATTGTGAAGCATCAGTTGCCAAGCTTGACTCCAGTTTGAATGTCATTACCACAGCTCCAGAGCATTCATCTCAGTTTTGGAATAGTCATCACATTTTGCTCTTTACAGCTTTGTCTATGATACATTAATAACCACTGAGGCTCTGACTGTATCTCGCTGGCTGTGAAGCCAAAGTTGAGTCACACACAGGAGGGCTGCCCGCCTGACATAGCTCAGCTAACACCCCTAAAAACATTTCTTGGTGTGCAAGGCTGCCAGGACTCGTTTCACCCCCCTATGCAGGAGGCAGGATTAGTACGCTCAGTGCTGAAATGCACGCTTCCCAATCTACCAACAAAGGGCTGGCTCTGAATTCCCAGCTGAGGAAGCAGAAGGTTTACGTTAGGAGGCTCCATTGATGCAAGTGTATTTTAAACCAGCTTTTTTATTCCAAGTGGTACTTGGTGGTATATTAAAACTGTCTGTTCCATAGGTCTGTTGGAGCCAGCATTCCACATCTCTAGAAATTCAGTGCAAACACTCTCTTGGTTTCCCCTATTTTAACATTTTCAAAGTTTGTGACTGGTGAAAGCAGGTTTTTGGTTCCTGCAGAGATCAGAAACATAGCCTTTCTTCTCAAATGGCAGAGATGCTACTTGGGCCTGGGCAGTTCCCAAATCATCTGTGAGCTGCTGTCTTCCCAGGTAGACTGGAGTTGTTTCTGGAATTTCCATCAGAGTAATCAGATACTCATGAGGCTGCAGGCAGGTACCCAGCCGTGCTAGGCAAGAGGAGGACGAGGCTTTGCTCTGATATAGCATCCTGAGATGCAGCAGTTCCGTACTAGGGAGGATGAGGATGAGAAGAAGAGGACGAGAACTCTGCAGAGGTCACCAGAAAGCTGACTTCCCCCTTGCAGATGTGAAACCAAGCATCATGGGGGCAAGTGGAACCTGCGGCTCACTCCCAAGGGCAGGTGGGCACAGCACAGGGATGTAGGGAGCTTGTGCAGCTGCTCCCTCTTTCAACACCCATCCAGACAGTGAAAGCCTACTTCTTCCAGATTTGGAAGTAAAGTTACTGTGAATCCACTAAAATTAACCGCTCTGCAACTTCTCTAACTTTCATTTATCCACATGGAAGGCAGGCACAGCCTTGTGCTCTGAAATGCTATGTGCCACATATTACCTATTCCTGCCCCCTGCAAGTAGAGTGTAGCAAGTTCTCGTAAATAATAAGATACTGAAATCTTAGTAAATCACCAGAGCACTGTTTTTCTACGACAAATATAAGTGGTAGAAGGTATGCTGCAATACCTGTTTCTCCATTCACTCTATTCATGTGTGTGTGATCTCTCATGGAAAACTGAGGAAAAGAAGGCAAGTAAACTGAGAAGCAGCCTGGCAGGTGGCTTTGGTTCTGGGGGGGATTGTGAGGAGTGTTCAAATGGGGTAACCCTTGTTCTGGGGATGATACAACAGGTCACACTGCCCAAACACAGCTGTGTCCCGTGGTGCAAAGGACAATGTTAATGTCATGAATGGGTAGATGGGGGCTCACTGGGGGGATGTTCTAGCACCTCTGCCTCCTTACAGGAACTGCAGCTTCCAGCTGGGGCACTGAGAATCAGGAGGAGATGACACCTTCACTGACTGTGGGAGGGCCCTGGCACCTGCTGGAAAGGCATGGTGCTGGAGTTATTCTGAACACTGCATCAGTTAAGTTCTGCCTGTTCTCTTCTGAATTGGCAAAGGAACTCATTTAACGCATCTATGAAAGCTGTGTTCTTTTACTTCAGCTTTCAAACTTAGAGCTCTTAAAGACAGGTTCATATCTGTACTGAAGGCCTTTGCAGCACTCTGGCATTGGATGGGCACTTATAACTTGTAGCATAACCCATAACGAGGCCTGAATGTCTTCCTCTTCCCTTCCAAATGTTACTATTAGTCACTCCTTGGTGTCTGCCCGTTGACTTTGCCCTCACAGAGACCTGCCACCTCTGTACTGAAGAACTGCATGAGTAGCTCAGTGGCCATCAATGCCTTTACCCACAGAGTATGGGTTTAACATCTGGCAGGCTCTGGATCTGAATTTGTCCCAGATGTTTGTGTTTCCTAAATCACATTACTCCTGCAGGGACAGCAAAGTTTATTTGGGTTTGAGAGGAGACATCTCTAGAAAGCTTGCTCTGTGGAATGAGACCTATTCAGGAGAACCCAAGAGGTGACAGAAGAGAGGACATGAAGCTTCCAGAATTATGCTCAGATTTAAATGAGGCCCTATAGTGATTTCCATTACAAAGGTTACAAAGGATTTTATTAAATAGACAACTGATTTAAATGCAAGCAAGCAACCCCTCTGTTGTCAGCAAATGATCTTAATGTTCAGTGGTTGACATGTTTTAGCATTTTTCCTTGCTGGAAAATCTCTTTAATGTACATCTCAACACACCACTTGGATTTCTTATATATTTTCAGAAAAGTACACTATACTGTAATAACCACGTCTTGTAAGGACATGCAGCAGGCTGCATCTTGCGTTACATCAGTAACTTCTGTCCTCAGCTTAGTTTGGGCCTATTTTGTCAAGTACTACATAACTTATAAAACAAGAATAAATCATGGCCCTCTAGATCATTTCCAGAGACTAGCAATAAAACAAACCAAAAAGTGTTGAACAACTTGCTTAAGTTCATCAGTGGATCAGTGACACCAACAAGAGTATAAGGAGACACCTTGGTCCAAGCCATTAGAACACTCTACCTATGTGTGAGAGTCCCTTGGTATTTGTGATTCCAGCACACACCGTGGGATGGTACTTCAGCTGAAACACACAGAGCTCCTGGCCAAGCCTAAAAGGCTTCGTGTTCTGGGAGAGTAATGGGAGCAGTACAGCTCCCAGATGAGTACTTTTCTCGAAGACAATCATTCAAGGGCCAAAACTGGGGGGTTTGCCATTTGAGTAAATATATTATGTAAAATAAGCACTTTAAAACAATAGCAACAAATGCTCAATGTTGTGTGGAGCCAGTTTTCTACTGTCTTCTGTGACCTCTCATCTGAAGCATGGACTAAAACTAGGCAAAGGTTGAAGTGTGTGTGGCACAGAGAGATGGGAATAAGAAATGGCAAGTGCCATTGTTCTCCTCTTTGCCTCCCTGTGAGCAGCATTTCATTCAGTTTTCCATTGTCAGAACAGATTAGATATCTAAATTCTGGTATCAATGAGTGGTCTGTCTAATCACTCGGGTGCAGAAAATGTGTTTCACAGAGGAAAATGCCAGATATGTGTGAAGCCATTTGTGTAGCTTCACACAGTGATATAGTGCGTGTTTACAGAAAGTCAGATTTTGAAGGCGGCATTTGAACAATACAAAACTAATTAAATCAACAAGAGGCCTGGGGACAAAGGATTCATCTTCCCATCAGCTGCCAGCACAGATGAAGGCTGGTGATCAGCTCTGCATGTGACACGTCTGCCCCGCCGCACTCAAAGCTGTCCTCAGGAAGGTCCTCTCCAGGGGAACAGCACTAAAACTTAATCATTCCTCAAAGAGAAATGAAAACTTAAATGTGAATGATGGGAAAAAAAAAAAACAAACAGAAAAAGGTTATTGCAAAAGGAGGAGGAAAGGAATGAGATACTATTTGAAATGGTTACCGCAGAGGACACTTGTGTTAGCTTTTGGCAGAACGAAAGGGCATTGCAAAGAAATTCAGAAAGGTGCCGGTATTCAGAACACTTTATAGTCAACTCTGAAATCATAATATGTGCACATAACCTTCAGAGGCTTGAGCAGGAGGATATGAAAATGTCCACTGTGTTTCTCTCCCAGAGACAAGCAGATCCTATATTTCCTTTAAAAGTAGAGAATGGAAGAAATGAATGGAGAGCATTGTTACCCCACGTATGCTCCCCGTGGCATTTCATGCACAACAGGCTGGTGTCCCCAGGGCAACCACCAGCCCCACTGAGAAACTCTATGTGGGGAGAGTTGTCTCTCCTCTCCATCACAGTTAACATCATCCTCTGCTTGCGGATGGTTTAAAGCACGTGCAACCATCCTGCTCCCCCAAAACACCAAGGGGTGGGGCAGAAGGATGACACACTCTATTCCTGCCCACAGCCCTTTTCCACACTGCCTGTCCAGAGCCCTTGACAGAGGATGGAATTATTCTGGCAAAGTGTTGGGCACCTCGAGGTGTGGTGAGTTTGGCTGATGCCAAGGCACTGCATGGCCCACATCCCCCTGCCTGCAGATAGCCCCCACTAGGACCTATCACCAGCAAATATCTGGGCCTGGTCAACAAGCAGCAACAGTCTAACTGATGGGGATATTTAAATCCTGTTGACAAAATGGGCCTTGTGTCAACTTTCCTTTGATATGGATGGAAAAAGCTTGTGCAGTGGGACTAGAAGGGCGAAGTTAAACCTAGGTCGAATATTGAGCCAAGGTGACAGGAACTCAGTAGAGAGCGGGTGAAGACATTTTAGATCAGCAGTACAGAGCAAGAGAAAATAAATTCAGGGAACTGTTTGATTCTAAGAGCAGGGGTGGGTAAGAGGGATGAAAAGTGGGGCAGAGCTTGGTCACTGCTTCCTCTCCAGACCCAAGAAGTAAATAGAGGAGGGAGCAGGTAGGAACACTGGCACCCGCAGGCTATTTGCTCTTCCACTACTTGCAGGTTTGGGGGAAGAAGAAGCACAAGTAGGAGTCACCTGGACACTGGGGCTTGCAGTGAGAGCCTCAGGGCTGCCTAGGACAGGCAGCAGGCAAGGCTGTTGCCTCCTAGCTGAGCTCTGGCCACCACCAGCCACCTCATTCCCCAACACTGCAAGAGTTGTCTGCTCATGTCCCTGTGCATTTCCATGTGAAAAGCACAAGGAAGAAAACCAAAGGAAAATATATTTGTGGTGCTAACGTGAAATTTGCAGCCCTGGCCACAACAATTTTTCTGTTGCATTATTTCATCTTGCCCTCGCCTTTGCCTCTGTGGCTCTTTGGTAAAGCATGCAGCTCTGCCACGTGCTTTACAAGGATCAGTGCAAGGGGACCCAGCTTCCTAAGGCCACTCTGCTGCAGGATACGAGGACAATTAACAACAGTAGCAAAACAGAGAGGGTTTGCCCAGAAGAAGGAAGCCAAGGTGAGCAGGGCTGCTTAAGAAATGTCACAGAGGCTCGTTTCTGTAAACAATAAATTATAGACCATCACAACTCTGTGCTTTACATAAATTTTATTGTGTTTCAGACAAAATTGCATACAGCCCATCAGCTTACTCTAGCAGCACGTAATATGTTTCGTATGTGGTCTGGTCTTTTTTTTTTCCCCAGCCATTCAGCATAATTCTTAGCAGGATTTTGTGCTGCGAAGGGTAACTAAAACTATCAGCGTTTTCTGAGACATCTGTTCCTATTAAGGCTAATGATATTTTTTCTGGAAAATTCCTAACTATATTCTAAAATTATGAAAAAACATACTGTGTCCTTGTGGAAATTCAATAATATCTGTGTATCGTTTCCTAATAGGAGTATCTGAAAATGTTCCTTTTAGACAAAATGTACTGCCAGTGTCTGAGAATGTTTTCTTCGACCCAGAGCTTCTTATTTTCATTGTTTTTGTTGTTATACATCACCATTTCAAGTTTTTTTTTAATGAATAAAAATTGAGTGTGTTTGAGTTGAACAAATTGTTATTTTGAAAAGACCTCTGAATTTGCCAGAAGGGAAAAACTTCTAATGCTGCTGCAACTATTTTAATGACATACATTAAAAAAAAAAAAAAATTCTGGTGAGTAAATATTAATCATCTAGCAGTGAGAAGGGTATTACTTAAGGAAGTAAAGCAGACATTGTGGCAGCTCAAGATGCTTGCACCTCCGCATAGTTCATGCTACCTCTGTGCCACAGCACACTGCCCCCAGCCTCATGCCCACAAGTGTCCTGTTGTATTGTGGCTCTGGGAGCTAACTTTGCTTCTAGATGAAAAATAAAGGGTAGAGTTACTTTCTTGACAAAGGAGACCGCCACGAGGGCATATGTGCTACAGCATGGGGCAGGAAGAAGCAAGTGCAGAAGGGCTATAGATTGGAGTGGCCCAAGACTTTTAAGTCATGAGCTTACTTTCTCCTTTTCTGCACTGTATTTTAGCCAGTGTTTTTTCTATGATGTCAGTGGAGTCATACTAGTCATACTCATTTTCCACAGGTAGAACTCCACAGACAAGCAAGTAGTTGGGAAGTCCCTCTTCCCAGAACTGTCTGCAATTTCCCCTGTATTTAAAAACAAGAACTTCAGTTCTGTACGACCTTCTTGCCTTTTACAACCCCAGGTTATCATTTGTACAATTATTTATAGTCAGACCTAACTTTAAAACTAGGAATTGGAAAAAGCCCTATAAAAACAGGATACAGAATCCATATCCAAGTCATTAAAAAACAAAAGGAATCAAGGCTTTCCTTGATTTTGGGTAGTCCGTAAATGTCTTGAGATAGTACCTGAAAGAGAACAAGCAAGAGAATGAAAGTGCGTACCAGCAAGAAAACTGCACAGTTTCAATACAGCTCAGCTGAGGTACCTTAAAATGCCTCCAATCTACCTTGCTTTGCAACCTCTCTGGGTTACTCTGCAAAAGAACATTCCCAAGAGATTTACACCCTTATTTAATTCGGGAATTCAGCACAGAGGAGCACGTCTATTCCAAAGTGCTGCAGAGGCTGCAAGGAACCCTCAGGAAAAATTGTGTTTACCAGGCTCAGTGACAAGATGTCTTAATGTGGAAGGAGTAGTGATGTAAGTAGAACTACTTAAATGACCATCATTCCCATTTAACAATTTTTTCAGTGCACTGCTATACTGTACTTTCATCCAGTTGCAAACAGGCTAATGTGCTTCTTGTATATAGCATTAAATTTCAGTTTTATTTTGAATTCCAGCCCTGTCCCTCCCTGGCATTTTGCAAAATGTGTTCCATGAGCAAGAGGCAGGAAGCTGTTTGAGTTTTGATACCTGTGATGGTGGTAAGCACGGGGCCCAATGCAGCAAAGAGTGAAAAAGGCAAAGGTGAAGGCTGGTAAGGACCAGGTAGCGATGGCAAAACCAAACCATTCCACGATTTCTCCAAAGTAGTTGGCTCCAGAAACATAAGTGAACAGCCCCCCTGAAAGACAAAATATGCATTTTTTATGTCATTTTATGCACACGGAATGTTTCTTTCCTTAAGATCAGCAACTGAATACCTTTCTTATTCAGAACCCGTGTGAGAAACTTAAAATGACTTCCCTGAAGCCAGAGGAGCCAGGACAAACTACAAAGAAGGATCTTGTACAAGAATCAGAGGTTATTCTAATCAAGAAGTTATCACAATTGTTTATTTCCATTTGGAAATGGAAAGATTTAAGAAAGCCATTATTAGAATTACATAAACATCATTTATTAACATCTCCACTACCTCTAGGGAATGCAAAATCTGGATCTCAGTTCTGTGTCTTAGCTAATCACAGCAAGAGGAAGGTAAGTGTTGGAGGTGAAAAATGGGGCAGAGGCAGTGACGGTTGAGGAGATAAGAGCATCCAAAGCAAGCCAGCAGGAGTCATCACCAAAACCAGAATGTCCTGGATCCCCATCCATGTTTCTCTACAGAACTGGGCATTTCCTGGTTCATAGCACTGACCTACATCCAGTCCTTCTCACTAAGACAAAAACATACCTTGAGGAATCTTGTAAGTGACTTCCCCAGGTTTTCTCAGCTGACGCAGCAGGAGATCGCTGTGAATGTTGATTCCCATTCCCAGAAGAAATAAGAGGAGGCCTTTGAAAGAGAAATGGAAAATGGATGATGGGGCTCCTGGTCTGCCCCATTATCCCTGCACAAGGGATACAAGAACATGTGAGGTTTATCTTTGGAGCAGGCAGATATGAGGACAAATGTGATGTGGGTGAATGCTTTTTCTCTAGTCAAAAGATGCACAGCTACTGAGAATGTTACAGACCCCGAGAAATATGAGTGAGTGATGATAAGGTAAACATGTATCTCTGTGCCAGCTATGAGATCACCTATCCTGGAGAGCTTCAGTGTGAACACCAACTCAGCACATTAAGATGACCCCCCTGAGCAGACTGTTCTGTCAGGCTGACCAGAACACTTTCAGCTAATGTGAGAAAAAGCTAAATTTCTCACCTGGACATTGTCATCAAACAGCACAGAATCGTAGAATGGCTTGGGTTGGAAGGGACATTAAAGATCATTCAGTCTCAACTCCCAGGCATGGGCAGGGCTGCCCCCCACCAGCTCAGGCTGCCCAGGTTCCCATCCAACCTGGCCTTGAATGCCTCCAGGGATGGGGCACCACAGCTTCTCTGGGCAGCAGTGCCAGCGCCTCACCGCCCTCTGAGTAAAAAACTTCTTCCTAACATCTAATATATACCTCTCCTCTTTAAATTTAAATTAATTAATAAAATTTAATTTTAATTTAATTTAATGAAATTTTAATTTAAATTTCCCCTTGTCCTATCACTGTCAGATCATGTAAAAAGTCAGCCTCTCTCCTGTTTATAAGCTCCCTTCTTGCACTGAATGGACACAATGAGGTGTCCCGGGAGCCTTCTCTTCTCCAGGCTGAACAAGCACAGCTCCTTCAGCCTGCTTTTGCAGGAGATATGCTCCAGCCCTCTGATCATCTTTGTGGTAGTCACTGAACGTCAAAAGGGAGGGAAAAATGATGTGCGCATCAGAGATATGTGCATGTTCCAAAACCAAATCAAGATTCTATTTTCATGAAGGACATGGAGAACATAGCTTCCAAGAGGCTATCATAGAAAGAAAGACTGAAATGTCAAGAAAAATCTCTGCACACAGGTCTGTAGATTCTGTGGTTGCTCACCAGGTTTTCTGCCATTGTGCTCTGGTATATCTGTATGTCCCATTCTCAGCCAAAGAACAGAGCTTCATGGTATTGTGTGCTACCAGCTGGAGCAGCAGATGTGAGGATAGTCTGCTGCTGCCAATTCTTTTCTACTGCCTATGGGAGGCCTCTGTGTTCCTTCTTGGGTCCCACAGGTGGGTACATTAATGATCTAGAAAATCAGTCATTCAGGAGAGGCCAGGGGGAGCCTGAGCAGCAGCCATGTATTCATAGTCCCCAGAGATATCAGGCAGTCAGGTATTGGATGGGCCAGGTAGGGTTGGGAGAAGGAGGGGCCCAGGGATGGACAGCATCACAGAAAAGAGAAAAGCTGTGAAAAGAATAGCTTAGAGAACACAAACTTATTCAGCACATTATCAGTACAAGGAGAAGAACCTACAACCCAGGGCTGCTCAGTCCAAAAAAGTCAGGCCATTTGGACAGAACTATGGGCATGAACCTGGAGCAACCTCTCACTTGCTGAAGGCTGCCAGTTTCTGGCCAGAGAGATTCATTGAGCAGATTCTGTTTAGCTGAAAAACTAGATTGAGGAACTCTGCAGGTGACATGCCCTACATTTCATGCCACATTAGACACTGAGAAAACCACATCTGACAGTGACTGGGAAGGCAGGAATCAAGTAGAGGTGGTGCGTGCTAAGCAGCAGAGGAAAAAACAAAGCTCTTGTAAAACCTCAGCGCTCCCAGTAGTAACAGAAAGTTGGGAAGAAGTTGTAGAAGAGGAATACATTGTTTTAACTTTATGTTTTAAGGACCGCCACTACTGTTTCCTCATTAGTTCTTTGTTCTCATCACACACATATATATGTATATTTATTATCAAAATTAAATAATGCAGTGTGTTCTTTGATAGCTATAGGAGCTGTTGCTACACAGTGTCCAGGGTTTTTAAGATGGGATGCTGTGAGTTAAGACTGAACTTTTATCCACTGCTTTTAACAGAGTATTGAAAGTACCTTGGTTATTTTGTACTTGCTGTATGCAAAACATTTCTTCTTACCTCCCTGTTCAATTTTATTTCCGTGTCTGTATTTAAAAACCATCCTCTGCGCAGCACCAACTGTGTAATGCACCTAGCTGCCCTTGCTGAGTTATTCTCCCTGGGCTTTTACAGGGTGAAATTCAGCTAGGCTATTAAATTACAGAACATAAGGGAACCTTATTAACATACAACCAGACCGTGCATGATCTCTAATCTGCCCATGTGCCCTACACAAGAAAAAAGAACCCTTTGTCTCTAAAGCCCCATTTATGCTGGGGCTTTGCGCTCTGTCAGTCAGAATGGCTGCACTGAGTGCACACCTCCCCGGCAGAGAGAGAAAGCCACAGTTTACCCTTGCACAGGACCACTGTTTGGTGGACATCTGGCTGAGCAAGGGCACATCTCTGCTCAGGTGGCATCGGAAAAGCAAGGTTGGCGACTTGAGACTGTGCTCCAATACCCTACATCACAATCCTTCATGGTGGCTTCCTAGCAAGAATAAATGTCACCGCACATTCAGTTGTTTTATCTGGGCCAGCAGGCAGCTTTCATGCTGATTTCCATCACAACTGATCTGACTCACATGTTCAGTGAAGATTAGGATGTAATTCAAAGCGCTGACAAATTGCTTGGAGATTAGATCTTGGGAATCCTGCAGCTGTAATTACCTGATGTAAATCGGATGTCGGTGCACCAATCAGTTGGGTATTCAGCACAGTAGATCAGGTAGTACCCCTGGAGGAAGCCATTATAGATACAGAATAATGTTCCAAAGAAAAGCAATTGCAGCGGGAAAGGCCTGCCTCTAGTGAAGAAGGGGTAAATAAATGTCCTAAGGTAGATAAGAAAACAAAGTCAGCACATTTCACTATAACAGCGTATTTGCAATTTCTCTGCTGTAGGAAGAAAAACCTTAACAAAACACAAAATACGAAAAAGTCAGTAAACATTAAGAAATAGGAAACAACTGTAACAAAGCAAGACCAACAACAAATGGGAACCAAGAAAAATACTGCCCATATCCACATTTTTTCTGGTCCTTTGAGACGGAACACAGGAAGCTGGAAATCTCACCCAGAGTTGCTGTGGCCTCAAGAATGTCTCTCTGCCATCCTTTTCCCTTGCTGGTAGCAGGAGGAACTTGAACCACAAACAGCATGTTCATACTAAGTTCTTGGCTGCCCTTTGCTACAGAAAGGGGCAGTGCCAACTGCAATACCCATTTCCCAAAAGAGCCGCAAGCACTGTGGAGGAGCTTCCATATGAAGGAGATGCTCCTGACCCCGCCACCACGACTGCTCTCAGGGCTGGCCATGCCCCTTCACCAGGTGCTTAATCACTGGTTCAGGCCCGCACAGTAGGGTACTCACAAAAGAAGACTTGGACAAAATAAACTGTACAGAAGAGAGAAAAAACAACTATGCAATGTGACTTTTGGAAAGGCGTTTACACAGTGGGTTTGAGTGAGATTCTTCATCAAAAACAGGTATGTGTGTGAACCTTTCAATTTCTCTAGCTGAGGTGGTCAGAAGTTCCTGCCCTAGTTTCAACCATTCCTAGCATGAGGAGGCGTTTCTCAGCTTCCAGAATATGCTTTGGCAGTACGAAGGCTACAAGCCCTTCAAAGATGGCTCACCCAACAGTACAAGGAGGGAAAAACCACATGGTCTATCTAACACAAATGCCATGTGTGCGGGACAGAAGGAAGTTGCATGCACAGTGCACACACAATCTCAGGGGATGCCATTTATTTATTTATTTATTTGGTAGAGGGAATGAAATCCTGGCATCAGTGAAATTCCACCTCATAGCACTTCTGAAATTCCATGACAGAATTTCATTGAAGAATCCATGTTGTGAAGCAACTTTTCCAGGGAAATCTGCTTGAATAAATCCAGAGGTCAGACTCAGTTCTCTGTATCTGAACACTGCCAGATGCTTCTGTTTTACTACAACACTTGTCAATTTGAATTGCGGGCACACAGACTATTCCTAGTGGATAAAGCAACTGAAATAAAATGAGGACATTTGATAGGATTAAATAGTACATGGAAGAGTTTGCATCACTGCTGAGATTATTTTGCCCTGTGCAAATCAAAAGAGGATCAGAGGCCACCATTTTAGAGGAGCAGATCAAAATTGGCCTTTTGGATTTAGACCTATGACAAATCTGACCTTTTTCTTCCTGTGCAATATTGATGACTAATCCTTTTGTCCTTTATCATCTTTTCTGGCCAAATGCACTGCATCTGACTAAACCATTGCCAGCAGTTTCCTTTAAAATGAATGAATAATAAATTATTCATCTTCTTTTCTGTCATTTCTTATCCAGACTAGCACGTTTCAAAGAGAAAATAATATGTAATTGCATCAAATTTCTTCTTACATGGAGTACACCAGTTCCCTTGAAAACTGTGGAGACTCTCACCCAAACTGAGGGAAAAATCACATGCAGAACATCCTACTTCCAGGTTCCTCCAAAGATCTCTGGACAAATTTTTATTCACTATAGTTTAAGGAATAAGAAGAATGTACACTTTACTGACAAGCTCACAGTCCGGCTGTATAAGACAATGGTAAACCCATCATGTCAGGTTCATTTCTGAGTATTCTACCTAAAACAAAGTGCTCAATCTACAATCACTGAGCTACTCGTGGCCCACTTAGAAAATCCATCCAACTTGAAGCCTGTTCACAAGGACACCCTTTTTTTGCAGTCTCTTAGGAACAGGTTCAGGACTGAATGAAGACTTCTTGTAGGAGCACTCACCTTTCCTGGAGAGGGATGCAGGCACAAATCTGATTGAGGGATGGGAGCAGAAATGAGGAAACCCTGAGACAGACAGCACCATGTCTGCGTTTTGGGAATCCTTGAGAAAAAGGGTGATGGAGAATAGGACGCCTGGGCAGCATTGACTGAGTGAAAGACAGCAGAAATGGGAAAGGATTCAGAGTGGCAAAATAAGAAGAGACCTGGAAGAGATTTCCATTATGCACCACTGGAGCTGCTGAATTATGAGCAGAGATTAAAGTTAAAAAATAACACTGAATATGAGAAAATAATCTGTTTGGGGAAGCTGAATAACTGTGCGCAAGTGTTCTCATGATACTGAAAGGAAGCAAGTTCAAATGTAATTAATAAACATATTTAATACAATACACAAACAACACTGGAAGAAGAAGGGAGATAGCCACAGGTTATAAATAAAGGCAAGTCCTTTAATAAAGAGGAGAAAAAGTCTAGGGCTTTGGAATGCATATTCATTCTCATATTTTGGGGGATAAATCACATTCCAATTCAGAGATGCAGAAGGCAGCATCTCCCCTGGATGGCTGACCACCATTTACTGCACTTTCTTTCGAAAGACTTTTGCCAAGGCAGGCACTGACTGTGATGGACCTCTACTCTAACCCAGCAAGGTAACTTCAAGGCTTCATTGTGGCTCATGCCTCGTCTAAGAACAATACACACAAATTGAGCAAGTTAAAAATGATGGAGTTAACTCTCCAGAATAGAAGAGTGTTTAACACCAGCAAAGCTATGAGCAAAGCTCCAGAGTGAAACTATCCCAGAAAGGCTCACACCATGGATTGCAGTTAAAGGGGTTAAGCAACAGCGTTCAACTTCTCAGCCACACAAAACTTAATGCAGAGTTCAGGTTGAATTCTTGGTGCCAGATCAGAAAAGCTCAGCTGCTTACAATTGCACGTGAATAAAGTGAGATTATAGCAAGAAATCTAGAATAATTTGCAAAACCATGTGTGTCTGATGTGAGTACCCAAAAACAAAATGCTGCTTCTACATTACTATCAATTATTGATGGAAAAGAAAAAAGAAAAAAGAAAAGAAAAAAAGATCCATTTGGCTGCAGAAAAATTTAAGGAATCTGGGCAACATAATGCTAAATTCCAGCACTACAAAAGCCTAAAGTCAGTCATTCTGGCAATCTGCTACTAGCCAGAAGCAGTTTTAGGTATATTATATGGTTAGCATAGTGAGAAGGATATATACAGCGTAGGAATGAAAGTGAGTTCTTTTCACATAGTTACATGCAGGAACTATTAGATGTGCTATACTTAATAAAATGCATACTGTTGAAAAAAAGAATGGAAAAGAACAGGACCTAATAATGGGGATTTGTTTTTAATTGGTGAGGAAGGACTGGGTTGGCTTGACTCCAAAGAACAAATTTTTGCTCTTGTAAATTCATTACAACAGCAACCAGGTTTCAAAAGCATTTTGAAAGCCGATGTACAAATTATTTCCTTGCTTCTCTTGTCTTCCAGTATTTCCGAAGCCCTCACTGGAAAAATCTGGTATCTTCCAGTGATTAACAGCCACTTAGAACCAACAAAGGAAATTTCTTCCTTTTCACAGCTCAAAAAAGGCACTGCATTGTGAAAAATGTTGAATCGTTGTGGTCTTTCCTACTGGCTTTAGCAGGTGTAGCAGTAAGTCCCACACTTACTACTACACACACAATTACTATGCATTTTCTAAAGGGAAGCCAAGAACAAAGTTCTTAGGCTTGGTGCATTAGCAGGCTGCACCAGCAAGTCACAGTCAGTCAGCAAGCTACAGTCAGTGTACAGTTAAAGTAATATATTTGTTTCTCAAAGCTTTCCATTTTGAAGTACAAAATATTGTTTTCAAAATATTTTGCCCTTTAATAACCAAAGAATACCACCAAAGGTGAAGATAATAAAGCAAAGGAATTATTGCTTGAGTACAGATCACTCCTGGAATCAAGACTGTACCAAATGGACACACGGTTTAATCACAGAGACTACACAGCAAAGTACCAGAATCCGCAACATATGACATGATGAACATTTGTCTAAAAAGCCAAGTGCTTTTATTTGTAACAGCCTCCTTGTCTGGGAAAAATAAAAAAAAAAATTAAAAAAAAAAGACTTTTTAATATGTTTGTGGCTGGCACAATTCTGGGTGATACTGAGCACACCGAGTGAGAAATAGATTTAACAACAATCCTGAAATACTGGTTTTGTGTTTTTAAGAATCAGTTTGGTTCAGTGAAGACAATGGCAAAAAACAACTCTTGGGCAAGTCTGACTAAACATAAAAGGTGAGCTGGAGAACTGGCTGGATGGAGAAAGGAACGCAGGTAGGTAGCAAGCGTAGCATGACCTCAGAGTGTCAGTGTATGTTAAAAAAGCAAATGTTAAAATGTGATGTGGAAACTGAAGTGCTAATGGAGGCACCCAAATTAGTTCCTCTTTGCATGGAGCTAGTAGGAACTTACATTGTATGCAGGTAAACCCTGCACTTCATAAGAGACACGGGCAAAGCCCAGAGAAAACAGCTGTGATCTGGGAGGTATGACCTATGTAAAAAGACTGAAGGCCTCAAGGTTGTTTAACATGACTAATAAAAAACCTGTGGAAGACATTATAGCAAAGTACAACTGTATAAAACTTTACTGCAAAGAAGGAAATATTAGCTGGAGGGTTTGAGGAACTTCCATCACTGTTTTTAAGGATGGGCCACACAAGCAGCCATCAGGAACAATCCTTTGTTTGATTCTCTTTCTTAATTCTCTGTAATTTATTCTGCAATTGCAATTCTGGATTGTCACAGTCTTGATCATTATGGGGCACTGGAGCTCATGCAGGCCTTTCCTGTCCTAATGTCATCCTTACAGCCCAAAGCACTGAGAAGAAAATTCAAGGAACTGAGAATGGGAACTTGGAGCTATCTTGGTGAGAGGGAGACACTGACAGGGAGCTGGGGAGAAGTGATGAGATCTGGAAATAGCTGAGTAAAAGAAACCACAGCACAAACAAAACCTTTTGCCCAGGCTGCAGCCTGAACTCAGTGCCCAGCCAGTTACCTCAGCTGAAACCCTAATTAATCTTGGTCCAAATTTAAAATTGGATGAGTGGTGGAGGACAGGACTGGGGTCAACGTGACAAGATGTGGTTGTGCCCGACCACAATATTTCATGCTTTTCTCTACTAATTGGTGACATCTAAAGGACAGCAGTACTTAAAGATTACGAGAATGTCTATTGTTTTATCTAAGCGATGGCGTGTCAGAGGCTTAGCCAGCCAAACCATATATTTCAGCAAGGTATCTCCCTCTTTTCTTCTCCAAAAATAACCACTTGATATTTATGAAGATAAATCACTTTGTTCCTATTGCTGAACTATGGTTGTCTGCCAAAAGAATGAAACATGTGCCAGAGTAACTTGACCAGACACTATTCTGTGTACTTCAAAAAGCTCACTGCTTCACTGGAGCAGAGTTCAAAGAGTTCACAGAGGCTCAGAATATGAGCAGAACAAAAGGACACATCTGCATGAAAAAATGGTACAAAATCGAAGGATGCACAAAACTGTGCTCTTACAACTGCACTTATAAGAGAAAGCTTAATTATTTTCCGCAAGCAGTCCACATGGGGTTGAGAAACAGCCCAAGAAAGTTAGACATTTAGTAAGCTAACCATCTCCAAAGCTACACCCTGGTCAGACTGTCTCCTACCAACATACACCAGACTTCATACCCATTCAGAAAGCAGAAATGCAAGATACATTGAAAGCAGTATTCAAGATATCCTTAATGATTTTTTCCCATTTCAGTAATTCTCTTTGTTCTCTTTTATGCCTAAACTCCTGATCTTTCTCTGTTTTGCTCTTCTAGCCTTCCTGAATTTGTCCTGTCTTTGTCCTTCTTTAGATTCTTTGCTTCCTTTATGGTTCCTCAGATTTTTTTGTTCACCTAGTAAACGTTTTTGTCTCTTGCTACCCAACAACTGCACTGTCTCTCTTTCATTGTAGTTCTTTCATGTTTTCCCCTCTCCCTTTGCAATCATGGCTGAGTATCTTTATCAACAGAATGGTTTTTCCTGAACATCCAAACTGGTCTTTGTCCCCTCTACAGCAGATTTTCCAGATCCTATGGTAGGAGATGACTCCACAGTGACACAGGGTTCATGTAGTTTATATTGACTTGTACATGAAAATGCATTCTGCTGTGTTAGAGGGCTGCTCTGAAAGTAATGCCACATATTTTACTATTTTGGCCTACTGTTTCAGGGGAGGATGTTAGTAGTA
>JAOWBP010073305.1:0-30221 GCA_028571105.1 Tragopan temminckii
ATGTAATCGGCCCACTGGGGGAGGGGGGGGGGTCATGGACTCCTTCTGTCCCCACAGTCCCTGTCTCCACCCAGACCCAGAGACACTAACACAGCACACCATCCGATGCTTTTCCACCAAGCAAGTGGATGCTCAGCAGCCGAGAGCAAATGAGACAGGAAGCATTTCCTTCCTGTGAAATGCAAAATGCTGATGACTATTTTTGTCTCCTTAAAGCCTTATTTTCTGTTAATTGTGGCTTAGTGTGCACACAGCAGGCTTCTAATTTCCAAAGGTACATTTCAGCCTGGCAATCCATTAAACCCCTGCCACACTGGCAATCACGTTAAGCACTCTTCTACCGAGGGAGGCAGCACAGAGAGCTGTCAGAGATTCCATAGGAGCTGTGACTTAAAGGCAGAAGTACCCAGCAGGACACTGCAAAACCTCTCAAACCTCTACTGCTGATGATATTGTGTCTCTGATTGAAACCATGTCAGAGAGTTAGTACAGATAGAAGCACGGACCAAACCCTGCAGCAGCATCTCTGCAAACCAGGACTTCTATTTATTGACACCTTTATCCCAGAAGTACTACGAAAATAAAGTGATCCAGCAAATCTGGGGATCCTAAAAGGATGTGTGTTTTTCCCTTTTATCTGCCTTTTCTTTTTCCGCTGTTAAGAAAGACGGGGGGAAGGGGAGGAGGAGGGGAAAAACTGCATTGCAATGGACGAAGTATTGCGCACGTTTACCACAGGATGGCACTGCAACACAAGGGTTTCTGTTCGAAGAACGCAGCAGCTCAAAACGGACACCGCTGGGGAGAGGTATCCAACAGGAATAACTTCCTAACACAGTTGTGCCCCATCTCCCATAAAACAGCGCTGGCTAAAAGATGGATTAATTCCTTGGTAGAACAGTATATTCAGTACTATGATAAGTTCGCTGTTTATCTTATTTAGCTGAAGCCTACAAGCCTGTGCGCTGGACTCAACAGATAACAACGTATTGTTTTTCTATGTAAATCAGAGCCTGTTTTTCTTAGCAGGAGAGCCTTTGTTCTCACTGCATCTTCCAGCCAGAGTGCTTGGCCCGAGCGAGCAAGGTCTTACAGAGAACACATTGCACATTCTTCTGCAGTAGCAGCAAAAAACATCTGGAATGACCCCTTCCCTGGTGCCTTTGGATTCAGGAAAGCTGCATCTTCACCTGATTACTTTTGTTCAGCAGAGATAAGAGCAAACAGAGAGAAGAACGCATTTTCTGAGCTCTTTGCAAAGAGCCACTGCTACAGTTTGGCAAACGTGAGAACACACCGTCTTGATAGCACGTCCAGTTTCTTGACAAATTACTGCTTTGGGGAGGTAGGCCAACTCAGTGCTGCACTGAATAATAATGATGATACCGTATTCTTTTGCATCTCTCGCTGTCAAGAGAAAAGGTAAAGGGAAGATCTTGGGATGGGTCTGCTGTGAGTCCAGAGTGAAGCCACTGAAGGTCAGCAGTGTTCTTGCTGAAGGGGAGCAGCCCAACACCCACCATTACTCAAGAAAATCAAATATTATTTGATTTTCTGGAGCTCATGAAAGGGAAGAGGTGATGCAAAAGCAAACCCATTGGAAACTTCACTTTTGGAAGGACTACAGGCTCCTGACATATTATTGATAGTTATGGCTCCTTCTCCTCACATTATGGGGTTACACACAACACAGTGACATGTAGAGCACAGCTCTCCACTGAACTTACCCACACTTGGGAGCACGTGGTCATCACCATCCACCTTCATACAGGGAACCTGTGAAGGGTGCTGGGGCTGATTCAACCTGGAGCAGAAATTTTGGCCATGCAGCATGTTTTAATTTAGATTGCACGCACAGGCAGTGGGACAGAACCTCCTGGCAAGTGGTGAAATTCACCATCATGCCTCAGCGTAGCACAAACCAATTTTGTGAACAAATCATACACGCTATAAACAATAAAACTCACTAGCATTTAGGGCTGGTGAGGTAATATCACAGCATCATAGAATCACTCGGTTGGAAAAGAGCATCAAGTCCATCAGATCATGGATCTAGCTGACAACTAAACAGAAATACATGGCCATGAGAGTTCAGTTTCCCTGAATATACCGTGTTCATTCTAATTCAGAGAACATGAAGTAATCCACTCTCAGTTCTCTAAGATCTCTTGATCTGTAAGCACTTCTGAAACAGAGCTAACCAGTTCTGGTCATCCATAACTAGTTACCCGAACTACTTATTTTAGCCATTCCAAACATCAGAATGAATCCAAAGTTTCTCGTTTTTAAAACAGCTTTTCATCAAGTCTTAATTGCAGCCCCTTTTTAACTGTTTATACACACTTTTTCTGGAGAGGGGAAGATACAACATGCAACTGATTCAGCAGCTAACACAACTTTCCCATGAGGACACACGGTACTGAGCATTCTGCTCAGATCACTTGTGTAGGAACCTAAAGAAAACTCCATAAAAGCTCACCATGGCCAGCACTGGACTTAAAATCAAGCCTAACAGCTGTTTCCTGGGAAAATGTGCTATATGAATAGGTGATATATGTCTGTATTAATATAAACAAAGTACAGAAGTCAAATGGATTTGTTACTCTAAACTTTGAAGATGGCCAATTATTTAAATTTCAATAATTCATTCTTATGTGAATAGAACATTTCTTTTAAGACAGTCACAAGAACTGTGGTTAGGAAAGCCCATTTACTAAAGATATAAATTAGCCTTGGAAATGTATGCAAATGTGATTATCTATTAAAGTTACTTTCAGAATTAAGGAGATACAGAAACCCTAGTGAGTGAAGACCATTTGTGAACGAAAAGAAACAATTTTGGCTGAATTCAATTAAAAAATTTTAATGACTATATGACACTGATAGTTTGAAAAAAATGAATTACATATATTGAAAATGAGATTATAAGTGTAATTGTAAGAAAACGATGCTAACTCCGTGTTGCAGCATCTTAGATAAGGTTACACTTCAACATCCCAGCCAAGAGTGTACGACATCACCTTTGTACTAATGCATTTCCACTCCATACTTCTGCTGGGGTAAAAGAAGTTGCAAGAAACTGATAAGCAAGATGCTTTACATTCTCACACGGAAAATGTGATATAGCTGTCGTGAAGCGTGCTGACTGAAGAGGAGTCTCATCTCCTCAATCGGCATCTCTTTGGAATGGGAAAAAAATGTAAATATCCACGCACAAAAATAGAATTTAAAAAAATAAAAACTCCTTTAAGCACTGTATTTGTGGCACTAAATTTACAGATTATGTCCTCTTCCATAAAAAAGCATCATTCAAAAGTACTTGTGCCAGTTTTGTATTAAAAGGCCTGTAGAAATCTCTTAAAATTGCCTTTGTTGTTGGTAGCATAGGTCCCAGGCTTCTGTCTTCAGGTCGTCTGGTGTTTGACGCAGGACTTTTTGTAATCAGAGCTTCTTGTTTCTCACTTAGAGGTCCTGTGGTAAAACAGAATACTATCTTAATATCTTTCACCAGCAATGCCCTTGCTAAAGAAGACAAATGACTAACTTGGAAGGCTTGCCAAGGGAAGACAAATGGAATTTGTGTTAGCAGAGACTACGTTTCAGAATACTGAGTGCAGGCTTAGATTAGTAAAATAAATCACTTTTAGTAAATATGGAAATAATATGTTTTTTCTCTCACATTAATTAATCATCTCTAAAACCAGCAATATAAATCACTTCTGAAGGAAAAGATCTGTTTTCAGAAAACAACGAAGACATTGAGTATAAATCCCCGTCCATTTCAGAGTCAAACTTCTTATACACTGTTATTTCTTTTTATGAGGTGAGTTGTCTAATACCTGGTAGAAACTCCATTAGACTCACTTGTGTCATGAAAGGCCCTTTGTTGTTGTTTTTGAGGCTGTCAGTGGGATCAAACTGACACACAGCTATGGTTGTGTGTATGTGTATGTATATAATTTTTTCCAGGACTACATCTTAGCCCTTGACTATGTATGACAGAAAGATAAGAACCCATAGACTTCTCCAACATAAACCATTTTCAAGAAGATGCCAAGCTCTTCATCTGTTCAATCTGCTACATTCAAACTTTCTCATCATCTAGACCAGTGTTTGGACCAGCCAGACTATTTTGCAGCCATATTTTTGTCTTCTTGCTACTGTCAAATCAACACTGGGCAACAGTTGGTCTAGGGATTAGCAACAGATATCTCAGTCAACACAGCAAAAACACAATTTTCCCCTTCTTCCCAGCTAAAAGCACAACCTTTCATCATATGCAGATTTAGATGCTGGATCATTTTTAGCTAGCAACAGCATTCACAACCTGGTAGCACTTTAAGTTATTTAAGCTGCATGAGATAGATCTTGCACCTATGTAAGCTCACAACAAACAAGCCCTGCCTGCCTTCAGAAGCAGGGCTGGCTTCTTTCTGGTAAGCTCTTTCTCCATGCTGTGCAAAGTTTTGATTTTTTTTTCCTTAATGTTGCCTTAAATTTTCCTAATACCAACTGTTCTATGGGAATTTGGTAATTTTATTTGACTCAAGGCAATAACATTAACGTACCCTCAAGACAGATTCACACACTTCTGTTTTGTCCACTGATAAAGCAAAAACAACCTAGAGGAAGGATAACAACAATTTTGTGTCTACTTATTTCCAAGCAGCCAGAGAACACCTACCCAGATCCAGAAACTGGAACACCATGTGCATGGTGTATTTCACATTTGATGCGTGGTCCTCCAAGCGAAGAACGAGTATCTGATCTTTGTCAAAAACAGTCAGCCAGTCCAAAAGATACACAACATAAAGCCCAACCTGCAACCTTACCTGTAAGCACAGAAAAAAAAAATAAGAAAATAATTCATTTACAACACTTTGAGCAGTAACAAACCAACACTTGCCTGTATCTCGTGGACAACACTCCCAGACTTGTTCTCTAGAAGGACCACGAGAAGACAGAACCTGAAAATGTTTTAATCTCCCTCTTGCTTTCAGTGCAGCTTACGGAAATCTTTGCAGATGTTGTCAGGGTGGAGAAATCATTTTACAAATGTCCTGACCGTGCACTCCAAATGGCAGAAGCACCAATTTGTGCAAACCAGAGAGGACAAGAATGGATGGGAAAGCTTGCCCTGACCTAATCTGTCTTTCTCTCCCCCCCTTGGTTTTACATAACAAGTTGCAGTATTAAAAGGGTTGTCTGACATTCTTAGAAGTCCAGCCTCTGGCTATGCTTATGAATATTTTTCTAAATCTCTTCAGGCTTAAGAGAGAGGAACACAATTTCCACATCATAAGTGCTTTTCATAAAAGATACTTAACTTCAAGTCACATTTCCACGGAACTGATGAAGACAGATAACAAGTCTCTTTTGTTTCTTACGCTGACTCATGAAACCTGCGCTGACACCTGAATTCCAGCAAAATAATCCTTATTTTGAATTACTGTTAAGTCATTATTACCATGATGTGTTTTCCTGGCTATAGAAAGAACCTTAATTTTCTACCCTGTATAGTATGTTGTACTGATTTTTTTCACCATTACTCTTCCAGAACGTTACATCCTTCCTAAGTCCCAGTGTTTCCCCCTGCACATCAAAAGGCATTAATTCCCCAAGCCATTCTCCCTCCCATAACATCCACATCTGCACATTTGATTTAATCACTGTGGCCCTGCATGCCTTTCTCCAATTAACATATTTTTCACCAATTCTCCACAAGGACAAGCCAACAAACATCCCTTTCTGTACATGTTGTCACTATAATTGATGGGTGCCAACATCTATGACATTCACTTCTCTTCTTTCAGGAACATATTAACCAGTAGCAAAACAAAATTCTTCTGTTACAACAATTAGCAAAAAGTCACAATTGGCAATCGAATGAGCTCTTAGGGGAAAAAAAATCCCAACATCTGCAGCAAACGATGCACATAAAAGAGCCTATTAACTTGGCTGAAGAAGAGGCTGAGGTCCATCAAGGAACCATTAGCATCTGTGTTTTATTACAAACACCTGCCTGCGTTCACATCATTTTCTGAGGGCTGCCTAAGACAACAAATGAAGCATGCTTCTGCACCCTGAAGAAAGAGAGAGAAAAAAGAGGTTCTTTCCCTATACTAGAAGATGTTTGTGCAATCAGATGCCTAGGAAGTATCATTATGCTGTCTGGCAGCAGCTCATATCTGTGAGGTCCTGGAGGCTTCCATCCAATCCTGGCAGCTCCCATCTACCTGCTGAAGTAAGGAAGAGGAATATCCCGCAGCTCTTACAGCAGTTTGGCAAACAACTCTGTGGTACGCTATTTATGGTTATTTTATTGACTGGAGGAGGCAACAGCTTCACCCTGGTGACAAAAGAAAGCAGCATTCCCTCCAAGGCCTCTAAAGTATTAGGAAATAAAACAGAATTGAATGGCAAACTAGCGAGACTTGATACTTCAAGCCAATCTCTTCCATATTATTCTGCAAAGCCTTTCTTCTAGCCCTCAAGCAAAATTTGAAGCCAGTTCTACACTAAACATGTGAATTCTGGTATGACAGGCTCAGCATTCTGATCTCCTGGCAGCAGTTTCTGTACTTCTCATCATTTTTGGACGTCCACAATTCTAAAAAGAAGGTTTTATCTAGTTACTGCTAGCCTTTCCTTGAAAAAGAATACACAGTTTTTTCAGATTTTGAGGCAGTTTCATATCACAAATATCCTTGCCAGAGCTACTTTTCGAGCGATCTCAAAAAGCTTACACATTAAACTGCAATCTTCACTAAATGTGCTCCCCATACGCCTGCACAATAGAACAACCATATTATTGCTGTTGGCATTCATCAGGGAACAGACTGGTGAGACAGCTGAGCCAATACATCAGCTTCCACATGCCTGCATGTATATTTATGTCATCCACTTTACAAATGAAAAGAGAATTTTACTTCTTGATGTTTATAGGCATAGTATTTGGGCATTTTAATAACCCTGACACAGCGTGTTGTTACACAAGCGAGGAATCCAATGGCATTGGGAATACGTACAGGCATGGCATTGTTAAGGGTGTTGTTGTAGACACAGGCTCTCAGGGAGTAATCCAGCATGCAATTCTCAAACAGCTGCAGCGATTCCGCCACTTTTTCATGAAAATCTTCCACAGATTTATTAGCACTTGCAAAGTACAGATAATCGGAGTACAATCTGTGAATGAAATATGTGCGAGTAAACGAGAAAGGAAATGAAAGACCATCTACTTACATAACAATTGCAATCAGTGGCATGAATTGAGAGAAGAGTGTGAGTTAACACTGCCTCACCCACACTGTTCAGCAATAACACGTTTTGTACTCATTTTGATGGGTTTTGGCTCAGAATGGCAGTTACTCCAGGGAGCTACTCATCCTCATCCCTGCTTGCAAGGTCAGCACCATATGAAATTCAAACCCTAGTAAATTGCATGAGCAAGTATTTCCTTCTAAATGCAAACTTTTTGGACATGCAGAATGGCTTCGGTTGGAGGGAACGTTAAAGAACATTCAGTTCCAAGTGCCTGCTTTGTACAGGGTTGCCATCCAACAGCTGAGGCTGCCCAGAGCCCCATCCAGTCTGGCCTTGAGCATCCCCTGAGATGGGAATCCACACCTCATTTGGGTAACTTGCTCAAGTGCCAGCCTGTTTCAGTGAACATACATAATTTAAACATACGGTAGAATTTGTCTCAGGTGATATTGGTACCCCTCTGTACCACGTGCTCTACACTGCTATGGATAGAAACAGTTCTCAAAAGCTTACAACTAAAACCAAAAGAGGAATGAGATGAGTTAGAAACAGTGATTTTTCTTTAATTACCAAACTGGTATTAACAAAAATCAAAAATAGGAAAAATTCCAGACTTCCTAGTTATTGCAGTTATTCCACCTCAAATCCCAGATAGTTTCTACATCAAATTCTCAAAATTTCTCCAAATTACCAGTCCCACTCCATTTTTGAGGACAGCAGGACATGGCCCCATCTCTTGGTAGGAGCAGAGCCTTGTGTCAGCCACCAGCAGGAGGAATTCCTCTAAGCTGCAGCTCAGGAGGCATCCCCTCATGGCATAATTCTTAGTGCATGTTTTATGGTTGTTTAACATTGCTCAGAAAAGATCATCTAAAATCTTGTCCCTTGGGGGAAAGCGGAATGGAAAAAAGTCCAAAACCTAGATCCAAGCAACAGATCTACTTGTGTGTTAATCCTAAAGAACTAGATTAAACTCTTCCAACAACACCTGGCTGAAAGAGACAAGGCAGACACTGTAGCGTGGCATCAATACTGACAGTGAATCATCTGTGGAACATGGGATTTTCATTTTCTTTCTTATTTAGTCAACCTTGAAACACCTGAGAAGGAGTTGCTTTCCCATTGTGTTTGCAGCGTATCACCACTCCACAGCACCACCCCTCAACACAAGTCCATTGATCCTATCAGCCTCATTCAAAAGACACAGGCTTGCTTTATTGCTGTGGCAGCCTTTTGTACTGCACTAGCTTTATTTTTAAACTTCCCTAGATTGCCACAGGTATTTTACAATTCATCACTTTATTTGGAAAGATTTGGCTCTAATCCAGCAAAGCACTTAAGCACAGGAATAGCCCCTTTGCACTTATTTATTTTGGTGTTTTGCAACAACACGATCTTAATTCCCACATGACATAAATGAAAACTATCTGTTCACTTAAAAAGGAAGAGAAGAGATGCATATGTTGCAGACTGGCTTTCATTTAATTTTTCCACCCTTTAAAATAGAAGTTATGGCAAACTATAAAAAAAGAAAAAAAGAAGTTGTAGCACCCAATGCAATAACTATTAAGAAAGAATGACAATCCTGATTTTTGCTCAGTCCTTTCCAACTGACAGATACCAACTTAGTGCTTAGGTGATGCTGCCTGGCATCAGCCCACAGGACACCCAGCTGCACAGGCAGTGCACAGCCCCAGCCACTGCATCCCACCTTTGTTCTCTGTGGTATAAGCAGAAAACTCACAAAGGTTTCTCCATTTACAGAATTAACACTATTCTGCCATACCATGCACTGCATGTTGTGTTTGACCACGGTGCTTTGAGAACTGCCTGGAGAAACACCTCAGCCAACTGTTTGCATCAGTTATGTCCTACAGATACTAATTTTATGCTGATTGTCTGGAAAAGTAGACACTGAAATATCTTACTGGCAGTTTGCTTCACATTTTGGAAAAATTACCACAAAAGTTAAGGATTAGTCCTGTTTCATGAGCAATATAAGGAGGGGAAAAAATGTATTTAAATGGGAGGGCTCTGTTTCAGAGCAGAGGGACAGTACTAAGTACAGTATCCGGACTATGCAGTGCTGAGGACACTGATGCCCAAAAGTGCTTGAGGATGAGCTGGGACAGAAATAAGGGGCAAAGCAGACATCACATACAGCAGGATGTCACTTGTTTGAAAGGCTTAATAGGAGTGCTCAGCATTTCTAGTCATCCATTAAAATAAACCCAGATTGTTAAAGACTTGCTGACATCTTATGGAAAGCTACAATATTGAAGACAAGCTCTCTCTCTGCAGAGCAAGAGACTTTCTATATTTCTTCCCATCTGTTTTTAATTCTGGGGACATCTGCTTGGAAATAAAACCCTCACTGATTGGGATTTCAGCTGTTCCAGCTCCTTGAAGTCATTACCCTCTATATCCATCCATTACAATGGGATATAGTTGCCCACCACCCCAAACCTTGAGTTTCTTCAAACATCCTCCATCCTGGGGGGGCCTCTCATGCACCAGGCTCTGTGCAACTCCTTCACCCTCCCAGATATTGCAAAGTGACTGCCCCCAGGTGCACCTTCTGCCATTCAGGTGAGCTGTCACCAACAAGGGCACTGGGAATTGTAAACAAAAAGAAGCCAATTGATTATAGAGACAGTAGGGGAGGTGAAGCTCACTTTCCATCTCATCCTTATTATAGATGGCACACACATTATGGAGGACGGTTAAAGCAATCAGGGAATTTGTTGGTAATTTACATGAGGGAGCCACTTCAACTACTTCTCCTGCATAAAGTTATCATCTGCTCAATCCTGAGGTCAGGAGAAGCAGTTAAAAGCTGAGATCTGTATTTGCTGTCACGGGAGATGGGAAGCACTTGCACAGCTCTGCAGCTCATATGTAAGTGCCTGCTGACATTTGCATCCTGCTTGCCTCTGTCATAGGTTGGAAAAGACCACTAAGATCACTAAGCCCAGCCCACTCCCACCATGCCCATTGACCACGTCCCTCAGTACCACATCTCTACAGTGCTCAAACACCTCCAGGGACAGGGACCCCAGTGACCTGGCCCAAGTAACCTGAATAGGCACCTGAAAAGGTCTCCTCCACCCTCCCCAGTATCTATCCTCCTCCTCCTCCTCCTCCTGCAGAGGACACAGCAGAAAGAAGTCCCCTAAAAGACTAGAGGAAGACCGGAGAGAGAAGTGAAATGCAGATGGAAAGGACATTTGTGGCCAAAACAGTGGAAAGCCATTCACGAGCAGCTTACTTTTGCAAAGATAGAGCCCTTCCTTCACAAAGACAAGAAGGCCTAGGGTGAGCTCCTGAACAGTTGTTAGTTCAGCAACATAGCATTGTCTAAATGAGCTCTGAGTGGTGCACTAAGCATTTTGTTACTGAAAAAGTTTATCACTTGCTGATTCTGGAGCTCTTTGCAATCTTATTTATTTGGAGTGGTATGTCCTTGAAGGCATAAAGCTTATTATTTAATATGAACTGAAGCACTTCACAGGATTATTTAATGCTCAGGCATGTAAATGTTCTCGCATACTTTTACAACACAACCCTTGCTCACCTTTCAACAGGGTCTCTCAGCATGATGATAAGTTTGGCATTTGGCTGGAAGGCATGGATAAAATCCTGGATTAAGAAGGGAGGTTCTCCTTCACTACTGTTGTCGTAGAAGAAAATCCACGCGTTGTTGTCCCACATGGTGGAGGCACTGGCTTCCCCTGGAAATAGAAAGCATCTCTCCTGCTAAGTCATTTCATTTCTTGTATCAGAGCGGAATTCTGATAGCCGTTATAAACCATTTAAAAGCTGCAAACTTCAGTAGACCCTACTGGTTCTTGAAGACTGCTCTGGCTGCTGCTCCCCAGAGATAGAACACTCACACTGCGAGCTACAGCTTGCAATAAACCAGTGAAAGAAGTGGAAACCACTTCACTTCAGTGGATCAGTACTGCTTAGAACAGAAACAGGAGAGCTGGTGAGCACGTGGGAAATATAGAACAAAAAAGCACTGGTACTGAATTCAGTCGCTGCAATTTGAAGCATCCCTTTATGAAAGAAATCAAGTATTAAAGATTAACACCTGGTTAAGTGTCAGGTTCTTATATTCTTAAGCTACTTACTTTTAAAGCAGTGCTACAGGGAGAAGCACAAACAGCAGCATCTCTGCCAGAGCAAGGCGTGTGATGCTCCAACTACTGAATAAATGATCTGGTACGATGCTTTGAATGGTTCAGCCTTCCCACTCTTTTGAAGTCATACTGGCATTCACGTGGCATGGATATGATAATAAAACATACATAAAAACCTTTTGGCAACTTCCAGACTTTGAAAGTTTAATGAAAGCTAATTCTTGTTAATGAGATCTTTCTTTTTTTTTTTCTTCAATCAAAGGTAATGAGATGAAAAAAATAATAATGTTGCAGACCTGTAGACTTTCACATGATTCTCCTTGTTTTCCTCTCTTGGGAAAGTCCAATAAAGACTTTAAAAGATTGCCAAAACACAAAGTGAAATAGGTATTTGTTCCAAACCAGCTTAGCATAATGTGATTCATTAGTAAAGTCTTGGAGTCGTTAGAAAACACATTAATCTTCTGTCATGTTCATTTTGCCTCATTTCAAAGGGAGGAGATCAGGTCTGTTGGCTAAAGCTGGGCGTCCACAACAGCTCTGCTTTTCCGCTCTAAATTAATTAACCAAGGCACTGCCTGATCATCAGCATGCTTTGACTTGTCAATTAAAATGCACTCGGCCCAGATCCCATGCTGAGTGAAGCAGAAGCATAAAAGACCCAACAGAGGACAAGAGGAGAGGGCCAGGCCAGGAAGCATTGCACAGCTGTACCTGTGCCAGCAGAGGAGGACACGGGGCATGCCCGGAGTGACAGGATAACATGCTGCAGGGATGGAAGGGCCTTGGGCAGTCACCGTGACATCTTCCCAACAGGAAGGGCTGAGCTGAAAACACTTCCTGAGCAACGTTTGTCTCAATCATGCTGACGACTGAAGTCTAGAACCGCGTTAAGAACCCTATTCCTGTGCTTCGTGGTGCTTACAATAGGAAACATTCTGCACATCATGTGTCTGGCTGCACTGTAGACCCCCACCATCTCCACGCCCTCTTATACACAGCCTCTTCCTGTTTTTTTCTTCATCCTCCACTGCTCCAAAGACTTCTGATCATGTTTGATGCTCTCTATAGGATTTTCCCTAATTAGCTCATGTGGAGTGAACAAAGCTGAACACAACATCTGCATACACAGATGCTAGCAGAACCAAACAAAGTCAATGCACTTAGTCATAAATGGGATGATATTCTTGCCACAGACCAGAATACTCCACAGAAGTAATCTCAGCTGCATCAGCTGCCACTACCAGCATCCACAAGTGGGGCAGAAGCAAAGGACAATTAGAGACACCAAACAATGCTGAAGCATTAACAGAAGCTTAAGGTGCTGCCCTAATTCACACAGCCTTGGAGAGTTTGGGTTCCACAAGGCAACTCTTCTCAAAACAAGATGGCCATCAGGAATTAAAAAGGGGGGAAAATAAATAAATAAAATCATTCTGGTCTCTCTTATAATTTTCGTTTCCTGATACATTAAAAAAAAAAAAAACCTACCTCCTAGTAATTTGACAGTATTCTCTTCTGTGTAATAATACAGATTTAATATCCGCAAAGAGTGAGCCATGCTAGACATGAGATAAATTAAACACTGCTGGTAATTACGTCTCATTACTGCAGAGCAACCAAAAAAATTATCTTTTTTTATGGACTTAAATAAAATATGAATTAATAAGCTGCCTAAAGAATAAATGTATAACTTCTATATTTGGTCATTAATGGATTATAATCATATTATGTTTTCAAAAGACAATCCTGTGAACTCATCCTATTAATGATCACAGATAAACAAGTCCTGCTCAGAATGCCTCAAGCTAGAGCAGCACTGCCCGCTTTGGTTCATCTCTCAGCAGACATCATTCTATTTGCAAAAATGCAATTATTACCCGCTAACTATAGTATCCAACAAAGCTGAAGTTCTCAAAATCATGTAGCATGATGAACAACTGAAATGCTTACAGCTTTAATTAGATTTTTGTTACCAATCATTCAAAATAAGAAAGAGGAGGATTCTAAGCAAACCTGATATTCACACAAATTCAAGTTAGACAAGCTACCCTTGTTTTAGTGCTGTTGTGGGTTGTGTGTTTTTTTAACCAAGGTAATAAAAAAAAATGACTTGATGAGAATAATCATTCAAGACTTTTCCTGTAAACTTAATAAGAAAGGTGAACAGAACCTTAATGAAACAAGAAATGAGACTACAGGAAAAAGAAACAATTGAGCTCCAGAAAAAGCTACAACAGGAGGTAAGTAATCAAAGATGTACACTGCTGATTAGATTAGGGAATATAATTAATATAAACACTTCACCCATAAAAGGGCAGGAGATATTACTGTAAGTAGGAGGAAAATCTGCAGATGTCCTTGATGGCAACATTTCTTAGTCTTACAAGTTTTGCTCAGCACCGAATATTTGATAGTGCGGATGGCAGACTTCAACAGAGGCTGAGGTGGTGTCACACAGACATGACTGCAGCCAAGGCTGGGCAATGGAAGACAGTGTCACCATTTCATCAAGTCAACAATAGGTTCATTATTCTTTCGTCAGAACGCGATGAAGATTCTGAGGGTGTTCCCTCCAAGGGGGGGAAGCAAAAACCCCAATTTCTGTAGGACTTCAGCTTACTTCAAAAGTCTCTTTTCAACAAACCAGCCTTTTCATGGAAATGTCTGGTTTCCCTGGCTGATTTTGAGGCCAAAATGTCTTCCCCTTGGTTTTCTGCTTCTAGCAGAAAGCAAAACCAGAACTTAAGAACGCCTGCTGACTTTCCTCACAGGCACCATAATCCAGCTGCACAATAGTGCAGTGGCCACCATGTGTTGTGGAGAGTAAATCCAGGCACCCTTCATGGAGCCTGGATTTGACCACAGGCTTCCATACGGAGCAACACAATTGCACTTCTGAACTGGACCTTTACATTTCTAATGCTGAGTAAGTTAATATCAACTGGAGCCATAAAATTATCTTCTGATTGCATCCTGTACCGTGCTTCTTAGTTCCACAAGATAGCCTCAGCTTGACCATGTATTTTCCTGCTAGGAACAAAGGTTTCATCAGTTTATTTCAGTCCACCATAGGCTACGTAGGGATGATGGCACACAAAATGGTGGCCCCTTCTACATATCTCTTTTGATGGAGCCTGAGAAGAACCAACTGGAGTTGCACTGCTACCATGGAAAGGATATCATTGCTCAGGATTTCTACAGGACTGTAAAAACAAATGCCACAATTTGTTTGCTGTGCCTGGGGGAAACATACATTACTGCAGCGTTTGAACCTGAAGCTACAGGCAAACCCTCTGTAATAAGAACAAAATGCAAACTATGTTGGAAGGAGTAACCGAATTCCCTTGTTCCCTTTTTATTGCATTGTTTAATCAAATGCTGATGCTCATCAGGCATGCTTTGCTTTCTTGAGCATCTTATAACAACTTCTGGACTACCCAAACACAGCAGAGGAAACCAATAGCAGCAGCCCCATGCAGTGAGTCAGTCACACCTAGAAATGTCCCTCTCACGCGTCAACTCCAGATGCTACGAGCCCACAGACACAAACATTTCAGAAGCTGTATCTGCCCTACCAATTATGATGTTATTCATCTCGCTGTGCTCTTTTGCTGCCTCGCTCTGCAGCACACCCTGAATTTGATGAGCTGCTAAGTCAAACAGATCAAGGTAATCTTCCACTGGGTAGCGATCGTGAAATCCATCCCTCAGACGAATGATTCCTAGAAACAGTGAAAAGAGAGAAGTTAAATATAAATATAAATATATATATATATATACATAGCAGGGCAAGATTAACTGCTGGATAGATGAAGACAGCCTCATTAATATTTCTGGGTCTGAGCCAGCTAACGGCAGCACAGAATTAGAGCCATGAAGTGTAACACTCAGAAGTGCCAATAATGAAGTAGCCGAGATGCAAGATACTATACGATTAAGCCATAAATTCACAATGATAGCAGATATCTTAAGTAATCTGTTTTATAGCTCCTGCATGAATAGCTTGTATTTATTTTCTTCTAAATTTAGCTTTAAGAATGAATATAAAAGACCAGATTCTGCTTACATTTACATCAGTATGAATCGGAGTAATATGGACTCCCACTAGAGTTACTGTATTGAGACTAAAACCAGACTCCAGTGACAAATATACAAACCAACTTGCACTCAGCAAAATCAGAACTGGGAAATCATTCATGTGTTCCTCTTTCAGAAGTAGGAAAGCAAGGCTCCACATTGGCACCTTATTTCTCCTCTTCCACTTCACACTCCAGAGCACATTCAATGACACCAGCCTTCTGCCTCCATGCACAGTGTCATTTATTGTCACCCCACACCTGCGAGTGGAAGCTGTGGCTAAGGACCAGGAAAGAGAGACAGTCAAGCTGGGACAAAGTCCTGGCAAGAATCAGCCATCCCAGCAGAATGGGAAAGTGATGATTTGTGAAATGAGACCTTCCCAGGAGGGTTATTTGGCTTTAGCTGAAATTAGTCAGTCTTGTAAAAATCACTGAATTAGAGAATGCCATGGAACAAAGAGACTTTCTTCTCCAGATAAGTGTTAGAAACCAAACGACTTAACAGCCAGCAGCATAGGAGTCATACCCACAAGCTGGCTTTTAAAGGGCGCTGACTCAGTTTCACAGCTTAGACTATTTGTTTTATGCACCTCCCCATCCAAATAGCAACCACCAGATAAAGTATGGCTGGGGAAACAAAAATTTAGTCTTCCCGAATGGCAGACAGCCTGAAATGATGAACAGGCCATCTCTACCAATCTCCCTCCCACCAGATCCTGGGTTCTGCAAGCTTTCCTCATTCTTCAGCTTTAAAAAACTGAAAACTTCAAAAAAAAAAATTATGAAAAGAAAGTTATCCTGGAAGAAATACTCTCATGGAAGGCACAGTCTTCTACAGATGGCTTTGCTGATGGTCCCTGCACCTTCAGACCCACAGAGAAGCAGTGTGGCACTCACAGCATCCAAGTCTCTAATCCACTTTGCTCACAGATCTGACTTTCCTCCCTCAGCCCAGAAGGCAGTTCTTATTAACTCCTCTTCAGCTACCCTCTGCCTGTGCAGAATGAGCTCTTTCCCATGAGACTCCCTGGTAACCATGACGGCTCTTGTTTGAGTTCCCAAGTAGCCCCACGCACACTGGTACCTCCAGCATCTCCAGAACTGGAGCTAGTTACCTCAAAAGCAAAACTATGTTTTCATCATTTTGCTTTAACTCTTAATTTATAACAGGAAATGTCTAAAATACTTTGAAGAGGGTTAATTGTATTCAAAACAAAGAAAGCCAAGCTCACTGCTTCTGAGCTACTTCTGTGCTATGCTACATAGGAGCTACCACTCAGAGTTTGAAATGAACCACTTTCTCACAGCACTTGCCAAGAAAGAAAACACAAATCCTGAGAAGAAAACAAAGCCATTTATGTATAGGTTAGAAAACCCAGATCCGTGGCTGAGCCCACCCCAGCAAGCAGTGAAGACCAAAACTCCTGTAATAGAAGCATAGGTAGTGTCACTGGAAAATAACCAGCATCTTCCTTTTGGAAATGGTTATATCACTGAAAAGCCTGTGAACTTTGATATCAGTGTCCCAGCTCTGAGCAGCTGGACCCAACCTCTATTACAGTGGAAAAACACAGAGTGTTCCTGGGTGGAATAAATTGAGTACTAAGGAAAGCACTAAGCACAAAACAAAGTCAAGAACTGAAATTGGACCTGCCGAGTCTCATCTAGTCTTTAACCACAAGACTGACCCGTGTTGGCACCCAGGGGAAAGAAAACACGAAGGACATAAACACTTCAGTTGGATAAAACGATGCAGTCAGGCCCATGGCTCTCAGCCACCCTTTGAAGAAGCAACCACAAGAGATGGATGTGCCTTGCTTCAGCAGGCCATAACCTCAGCTGCTGTCTGCCTCTAGAGATGAAGAGTCATGTCATGAAATATTGATGCCACTCAAGAAGAAAAGCGTTAGAAATATGTCCAGGTTCCTCAGTGGGAGAGAGCAGTCTCACACAGAGCATCTCACTGGAGCTGTATCACTAGCGAAGCTGCTACCAAGACCAGTTGTATTTTACTGAATCAGAAGGACTGAAGAAATCCATGTATCAAATACCAACCCAGCACTATTCATTTAAGAAAGGCTTTACAGAAAAAATGTTGCAAAGCAAAAAAGTTACTGTTATTCTTTAAATCTCCTATCACAACCTAGCTGTTTTTTTCCTGCTTTTACAAAATACCACCAGTTTTATCCAGGATTTTAACTCCTTTTTGCCCAGATTTTCCAAACCACTGCTAACAAACCAGATGAAACGTAAAGTCATAGAATCACGAGGTGGGAAAGGACCTACAAGATCATCTAGCCCAACCATCCTAATATCACCATTACTACCCACTGAGCTACTAAACCATATCTCGTAGCACCTCATCCAGACTCCTCTCAAACACCACCAGGGACAGTGACTCCACCACCTCCTTGGGCAGCCCCCTCCTGTGCCTGATCACCCTCTGAGAGAAAAAGTTTTTCCTTATATCTAACCTAAATCTCCCATGGTGCAACTTGCGGCCATTTCCTCGGGTCCTGTTTGTTGCCTGGGAGAAGAGGCCAAACCCTCCTCATCACAACCTCCCTTCAGGAAGTTGTAGAGTGCAATGAGGTCTCCCCTGAGCATCCTCTTCTCCAGACTACACAATGCCTGCTCCTCGTAAGACTTGTGCTCCAGACCCCTCAATCCCTCACGTGCATCATCTCCAAAGGTTTAACCCAAAATATCACCAAGCAAAAGCATCTGTCACCTGGATATATATATTTTTAAACAACAAGGTAAGTCAGCATGCAACAAATACAGCAAATTAATCCCGGCTACATACAAGAAGCATCAAAGCTTCATAGAGACAGTTCTCTCCTGAATACCACAGGCACGCTGACTCACCAAAGCGCTTCCTCGTCCACCAGTGAGGCTCCTTGATGGCTGAGAACCGAACGTCGGGGTGCAGCCGAAGCCTGTCGTACAGATCCGTCGTCCCACACTTGGGTTGCCCAATGATGTAGAAATGAGGGAGACAGCGCAGCCGGTAGTGTTTGTCCTTGTAATGGTACAAGTGGTTCCAAAACACCTTCCTGAGGTAATCGAATATGGTTCGAAAACGCTTTGAATAGAGTGCATAGGAGTTTGTTGTATAAGGGTCTGTGGTTGTGTTTCCTCTGTACTCTTCATACCAACAAGGATTCTTGCTATTTGGAAGGAATTTATTAGGAATTACTGAAAACATCTGCAACATAAAGAACAACAATTTCAGTACAGGCAGCAAAAAAAATGGTAACTCTATTTCTCTAACTTAGCACAGTAAGCAAACAAAAGAAACAGTATTTGGACATAACTCCTTAGCTTTTTAAAAAACAACTTTTTTCTTGAACTTTTTTCTTGTAGTGGCATTGAAACCAAATCCAGTACAAACAGTTGGACTGGGAGAGGAATACAATGGGAAATGCTTTGATTTTAAGGGCAGAATGCAGATCCATACTTCCCCACCTCACTGCCACCCCAGGAATTATTTTTTCAAGTCAAAGTTGTAATGCTCAGATTAACTTCCAGTCTGAACTACAGTCACTCTGAAGCACAAAGTTTGCAACGTCCATTTTTTTCAGGAATGCATACTGCCGATAGAAAGGCTGCTTTCTTATTTATCATTTCAGGTTGCTGGCAAACGTGACTAACTCAGAATGACTTTGAGTGAGACAAGGTTCTCAATTCAATTAGATTGTACAGCTGTCGGAAGACTGCCTGATTTTCTGTTTCAGGTGTCAAGACCGTTTAGACAGCCCATCCATTTTGCCTGTGACTCAGAAGGATGTGGTCTGTAATACCAGCTTTTCAACAGGCATAAATCAGGAGGCTCCGGTTGGTGTGAATCACAATGCATACATCAGAGTAGCTGCACTCTTTTCATCTCAGAAGATCGACCCCAAATCCTCGAAACAAACCAACATGCAGCAGTTTCAGATGCTTTAATTCATACTTACATGTGGCTCTTGTTTCCTCAGCTCTTCTAAACCAGGGCGCTGTCTCGTTATAAACTCTATCTTTGAAGTAATAGTGTCAATAATTAATTTAATGCTTGGATAATCCTTTACGTATGAAATATTAATTTTAGAAGGCTGGTAATGGTCTTTCATGTCACTAAGGCTTTCATTGTCCATTAAGCTTGGATTGCTAGTAAAAGCTCCATAATGGAAGGGAGATGGTATTAACAACAGGCCGTGCTTGGCTCCAGTCAGTACATAGGATGCCATCACTAGAGTCATTATAATCAACCCAAATATTAAGCTGCATAGCTTCCCCTTCTTCAAGCAGAAAAATCCATTCCAACTTTCAGTGTGATCAGTCCTTACTTCCAAAACTGCAAGCAACTTCATCTGCTTGCTATCAGCGTACAAAGGGATTCTATTTTCTCCTTTGCAAACAGGACACTTCTGGTTATTGTGGCTATGGCCACGACATCTGAAACACTGTCTGTTCAAGTCATTTGGTAATAAGTGTATGCAACAATTAATGCAATGCCTCATATTAATACTGTTAAACTCCTGCATTAACAAGCCAAGGACAGCCACAAAAACATTTCTGAAGCATGAGTCATCTTCTGCAAGACTGAAATTATTTAATTCCGTGAGTGATTCTATGAATTCTCTTCAACATAAAAGGGCAGGTTCAACCCAGAATAGTTAGCACTCCAAAAACGATGTGTGGCATACGCAGAAAAAAGAACACCAGCTACAAAAATAGACATACTGTAGACGTGGTTTCCAGGAATTTGGCTCAGAAGGAGGAACGCGGCAAAGCAAGAATCAGCTGCACCATTGGCTCAAGTTTTTCCCATTGAACAAAACGGGAAAGAAAAATTGTTATGTAGAGTGAAAATATGCAAAAAATAAAATGAATTCATTGTCCTCTAATTTATAAAGGAATAGGCAAATGTGGGTAGAAATTCCCAGATATTCTTAAAGCACTCGGATTCCAAACCGGGCTGCTGCTTCTGGAAGCTTCATCATCCAAGAGATGCTCTCAAGGATCTGCGCTGTGTAACCTGAAGAAACAAAGCCATATATACTGTCAAACAGAAGAGCAAACTGAGTAATACTCACGTTCACCTTCATTTGAGGTTATGGCAGAACTACAATCCATCACCAGCAATTTCACGCTAGCATTTGAAAGATGTCTCCTGCATGCTAAGGACATTAATTACAGTACTCACAATATTAAACCTGGGAAGTGCTTGGCTTCAGGTCTACAACGGGTTGCTGTTTCTTTTCACCCATGCTCCTGCCCACATCAGCAAATATTTGTGGCAGCCACAGGTAACACCACTGTCTCTCCTTCATCTGCTCACCGACCTCTGTAACAGCTTTTCATCTGCTCTTTTTGGGTAGCAGCCAGCAACACAGGTTAAATTCTCACCCTCTGTGCACAACAGTCTTACACTAACTTCCTTGAAATAAGGCAGGAATCCATGTCAGAGGATAAGGACAGACAGAGGATGAGGGACAATACAACAGCCTGCTTTCAAGACCATGGGGAAGAAGGTCAAACAACAGCCAACCAAAGAAGCCACAAGGAAAGCATTCAGTAAATTAAAGGGCTGAAATACAGACGTAAGCAAAAATTCACATCAGGATCTCTGGCTTCTGGACCTAATGGCTCTGGGATAAGAACAACTACCAGTAACACAGAGAAAAGTCAGCAAGATGCTTTCAGCATTCCTTGTCAAATATATCTTGAAAACATACCGCTCAATAAAAACGTCAAGATGCGTTAGTTAAATGAAACGTACCATCAGCACAGCAAATCCAAGACAAGGCCTTGACCCAGCAAATCCTCTCAAATGCCAGCACTTCAGTACAGGCGAGGTTGTGCAGGAGCCACTCAAGTGGATGTTTCCTCACTCCGAGCACCTGGGCACTCATGGGTGCCACATTCAGCCTGAAAGACCCTGCTGCAATGGGCACGTGCCATCCTCTAATAAGCACTTCCCCACCACGGTTGCTCACAGCCAAAGAGTGGCCAGAGGTGTTCAGAATTGTTTGTGCTAACCTTTGTGTTTATATTTAGCATTGTTAGGGTAGTATGGTTAGGTTGTGGTTGGCCTTGATGATCTTTAAGGTCTTTTCCAACCTGAGCAATTCTGTGATTCTATGATTGCAGGCAGAACTCAGAGCAGACACTTAAATGCATAACCAGGTGATCAGCCTTCCAAGGGATGGTCATAATTAAAGCACATTAAGGTGTAGTTCCTCTAGACTTTCTGGTTTTGGAGTGTATTAAATCACTCACTGGGAATACCCACATTTTCAGATCAAAAGCAAATCTCTGTTTGGAGAAGACAAATGATCAAATGACATATGATGTACATGCTTCAATATTCTAGGTAATACTTACATTTTCCATTTCTAAGAATCCTAAGAATTACTTTGGTTTGAGAACTAAAGACAGGAACTATTTTAAAGCAATTCTGAAAAGCCAAAAATGAAGTAGTAAACTTAAGAAAACCTGAAAATAAAAGATGCTGAAAAAAATGAAGTTGTAACATATGCCTTTGAAAGTCAATGTTTATTTTGGCTTTTGTCGCTTGATTTGGATAGAATGGTTCCATCACTTGACACCGTTTGTCTGTCCCCATGTGGACATCTGTGAGAGCAGACACCCGCTTCCCCCAACACCTCCATTCTTCAGTACCAACATAACGGCAAGGAGAAAGGAGGATACAAGACTGAAGTGGGAAAAAGGTCAGCAGTTCTCAGTTGGAAAGGGACCTCTGGAGATCACCTAGTCCAACACCATGACATGGACAGTCCCAATTGCTGGAGAGAGGGAGGACAAGGAAGGGAGGTTCTGGCAATAAGAGAAAAGTTTTTACTTTGTCAGTCAACTGTTCAGGTGGCAATACAGCACCTGAGCAGATAATTTCACAGAAGAAAAAAGGTTGGTGGGAGGAGACTGTAGAAGGGCTGATTTGGATATCATTCATGGAGGATGGAACAGAGGTTCAAGAGGAGAAATCATGAAAACAGAAACAGTTCCATTAAAAAAAGAAACAAAAACTGCACAAGTAGAGGAGATGGAAACAAGGACATCAGTAAAAAAAAAAAAGGGAGGTGAAAGCAGCAGCAACTTCTCGGAAAAAAATGCACAAAGAACAAAGAGCAGGTTATGCTGGTAGCTATAACATCTGGGTAGCTAGAAAAAACCATACAGCATCAGTACAATTAAACATACTAGGTGACACACATGTACTTTTGAGCAGTCCTTCCTTCCTAAGCTCCTCCACTTTGTCTATCAGCCCACATCTCAGAGGGACCAGTTACTATGCACTGCTAAAAGAAAAATCTATTTTTATATTCCAGTCCTCCTCTAATTGGGACCTAAAACTCGCTTGGTGTTAGTGGCTGAACAGATTGATCTGAGACACTCCTGTGCAATCAATTCAAGGTTTGGGTACTTGACATTCATTCTCAAACTTCTTAAAGGAGCCATCTGAGATGCATTAATGCATCCAGAGCACAGGATTATACAAATGCCGCATAAGCTTCTCCATACAATTTTATGCCCATCTGCATGTTAATAAAATGGACCAGAATTTTTTGAACCCTCGTCAGGCGCAGTGAATATATTATAAACTCAAAGAAAAATCTTACTAACTACGTCTTCGCAAGCTGAGGAAAATGCTTTATGGGGAAGGTGATACAAGGGCAAAAGAAAAAAGAAATATGCTCAGGCTACAGCACAAATGAGATCTTAATCACACCAGTCAGGAGAGAAAATTTGAAGTTCACCAGCAACCATAACTCTGCCAGCTTACACACTGCAACAAGCTGCTTCAATAGATGATCTCTGAAGATCTACCACAGGGCACTATGGCACTACTCAGCTAACAGATCACAGAGAGGTGCATCTGTAAGTGTTAGCTGCAGACTTACATTTTATATGACTTCCCACTGTCGTGTTCATGCCATAAAACCCCATTGTAATAAACACATGAAAGCCAGAACATAATTCCCTATAGCCACTCCCTTTCTTCACCAAGAGGTTTTAATTAAATTCATCCCCCATTCTTTCACTGTGCAGTGCAGGATGCACGCCAGGATTTTTCCCAGTGTAAGCAGCCCAAGCTTTCCTCATTCATCCCACAAAAGCAAGCAATCCAAAGCATCTCTTTGTCACTTCTCTCATTCAGCATTTCCAGCAGTTGTAATCACAGACACAGTTTACCTTCTTTTGTATTTCAGTACTGATTGAAGTAGGAAGCAAACTGCAGACAGAAGAAAATCTATGAGACTTACGTTAGTAATAAACCATTTATGTCTTTTTATTTTAGTTGCAAAACTGCTGTTGGTTCATTTCACTGGCAGAATCTTACACTCTTTACACAACAGGCAGAGTCTTTGTACATTCTTGAATAATGTAGCATGTAATTTCCTCTTGTTGAGATGAATGGTGAATTATTTATGATCATGTCTATGCATGTAAATAAATATATACCAGCTGACGAAGCAGGAATCCACAGAAGCCTTTTCAAGTGTCTTGGCCAAATCAACCCTCCTCTTAAGAGTGAGAATATATGGGGGACCTCCTACTTAGGAGACATAAATATAATAGAGAGATGACATACCAGAATGAGGGGGGAAAAAAAAACAACTATCTCAATAAAATCCTGCTGAAGCCAATGGGTCCCACATTATTTCTTTACTGAAGCAGACTCCAGCTAATACAGATAACAGAGGATTTAATAGGACTAACAAAATCTGGTTTTAAATTGCTAGTTTCTCTGTACAGCTCCTCATTTATGTAAAACTGTCCCATACTGCGCAGGCTGGGCAGCCAGAGGAATGAATATGGAGTATCCATCATATCTTAATTATTGCCCAAAGGGCAGCTAAATAGGATAAAAAGACAGATACCACCAAGAATGAATAAATACTCGTGTATTTTCAAATGCTATCTAGAAAATACTTGAAATTTCATTTTATTTATTTTAAATAAAGACTTAATATTATCTTCCTCCTTTCTTTTAAAGGATTGTAAGGGAAGACTAATAAAAATGACTATGAAAAGAAGTTACTTTCATATGCTCAGTCATATAAGCCAAATCCCCTTCCTCGAGAATAACGTAAACCAGATGGAATAGATTTTAAACATGGACACATCTTCTGGACATCTCAGCATACAACCTCTACTTTTCAGGTCACAATTCTTAATTTTTAATGTACTGTTCTTTTTTCCTATTTCTTTAAAATGAAGACAAATTTTTGCTAGTACGCTTAATTATGCATTTTCTATTAGCCTTGTTACTCTTTAGATATGCTCAGCTTTTCCTGCTGCCACATCAAGGAGTGGCATGCTGCAAACCCATAGTAAACACACTTAAAGTAGACCAGCAACATATTTCCCAAATTGATGTATAACAGTTTTTCCCTGTTTGATATCAATCGAGCCACATCACTTCGTTTCCTTTCTTCACACAATATAATTAAAACATGGATCTCAGCAAGGCCAAAAGTTAGAAAGCATTTAGAAGACACTAAACAATAAATTAATATATTGATGGTTGCTATCCCAATTCCCACAAGCTTGAAGAGCTGGGGCTGGGAGAAATCTATAAATATCTGCTCATACCATTCTTTCACTGAGTAAGGCCATGCTCACTAATGGCCATGACCAGAGGCAGGGACCAGGGACAGAGACACCAATGCCATTGGAAGATGCAACCTGGGAAGGTTGTCCTGTTGGGCAAGTCACAACCTGAAAACGTCTAAGACGAATTACAAAACCATCCACCAATTCACAGGCCAGATAAGAAGAAATCCAGCCAAAGCACATACCCTCACATACCTCCCACAGATGGGCTCTGCAGTCTCACCAACTGAGATTTGAGATTTTCTCTTTTCTCTCAGTTCATTTTCCTATCACCACCCATGCCAGGCACACTAAGGTTTTGTCTGCTGATGTGTTGTTTTTTGTTTTGTTTTCCCTTACACACGAGAAAGAAAGGTTTTTTCCATAATGAATCTTCTTAATTTTGGGTTGGGTATTAGAAAAAAAGAGTATAATGCATTGGAACAGGCTGCCCAGAGAGTTGTTGGAGTCATCATCCCTGGAGGCATTTCAGAACTGTGGAGATGTGGCACAGAGGGGCATGGTTAGTGGGCAATACTGTTCTATCCACAGTTTCCTGATTGTTTTCAGCAGCCTGGATAAATACTGCCTGCCCAAGCGCTTTCAGTGCAATTCAAATTCACAGTTTGTGCTTTTAAGGCTTTTTGACATCTCAGAGCAAAGCTGATCCTCCAGGAAAGCTCCAGACACGAGTTCACCTCTAGTGAGAGCTCATGCCTGGAGCATCTGTGCGGCCACAAGACGACGTAGGACTTTAAGCAAAACAGCTGAGAACCATATCATGACAAGGCTGCCCCCAGGGGTGGTTGAGCCACTGTTCCTGGAGGTGTTGAAGAAACAGTTAGATGGTGTACTGAGGGACATGGTTTAGTGGGCAAATTTTGATGGTATGTAGACAGTTGGACTGGATGATGTTTGGAGGTCTTTTACAACCTTGGTGATTCTGTGATCAACTTCCATGGCTCACATGAAGAGAGAAAGGAAGAAGAAAAGGTACCATGAAATCATGAAGTTCTCCTATAAGAAAAATAATTGATACTCCAAGCACTGCAGCACAGTCACATCATTTATTTCCCTTTCCCACATTGCCTGTTGACCCACTAGCTTTTTCCCCATACAAGCTTATTGAAAAGGACAAGGACTGGCCAAGATTAGAAGCTGCACAAAGGTTCTGCTCTCAAACACAGTCTCACCAGGGCAAACCAAGGTATTTGTGCAAGCAGTGCAAGGAAGTTCATCCTGTCAGTGGGCAGGAGGCACCCATTCAATAAACAAACTGTACGAGTAATAAAAACTGGGTCTATAGGAAAGAAAACAAGCTCAGGAAAGGAGAGGAATAATTGTGGATTTGCTCTGTCCTGCTTATTGTACACATTTGGCTGCTCAAGTTAGCGCTTCTGGAAATAAACTTTGCCTGAACTCTCTCCTATTTACCTCAAAGAAATCAAACAGCTGCCAAAAAAAATGATAAGTCAATAAAATGAGAATCTTGATTCACTGATCTCTGCAACCTCCTTGCAAGATATACAAATAAGTGTAAAATAAAAGAATAATTCAAAAATGCTCCTGCAGAGGTTTTAGAAAAGCACAGCAGCCTCTTGCAGATTGAAGTTGTGTAGCTGCTCAAAAACATTAATGTATATACATTTATATATATTAAAAAAAATAAATGCAAGTGCCAAGAAATGACATCAAGCCACCACAGATATTTTTAAGGCAATCACTTGAGAGTTGGTTGCAGTTTAAAAGCCAGAATATAATGGTCATAACTCACGGTTATACACTCAGTCTGTTGAACAACTGCTGAACACTTGTTCAAGAGCACAATACTCTTTAAAACATACAGACCTAAAGCCTTTAGAGCCAAAGCAAACCTCCTGAATTGACACTAAATTGCCAATCTTGCCAAAATCATAACTGTGGCTTCTTCCCTAACCGAGATTGTTTCTTCCTCAATATCTAAACCAAACAGGCTCTGCTCCTGACTCATCAAGGGACTTCCCTAGAAAATGCAAGAAGGGAACAAGCAAAACCCTCTATTTGCAGAAAACCTGCAAACTCTCTAAAATCATAGCAACAGCAGTATTTTCAATCACATAAGGACCCACTCTTATTATTTGTCCAGCAGCACTCAGGAAATAGTTACTAAGTTTGAGTCACCACTTAATTAGGGCATGAACACTGCTGGAGTAAAGGGATTATCAGAAGCGAGGAGAAAAAGGGAGATGCGGAAAGAGGAGCAACGCCTTCCCCAGAAACCCATCACCACATTTGAAGTCTCCTGCAGGTTCCTGGAATGATGCAGGCTTCTTGCTGCTGTGAAAATAACTATTCAGCCTGATATTGTCCACTTTTAAGTCAAATTCTTTTTCAGTAGAAGACACATCACTAAAAATTTCCACAACAAAAAAAATCCTGTATCTTAACAATTCACTTGTTTTACCTTGACCTAGAATCAGGCCCATCATTTCTTTAAGTGCAAATCAAAGTGTCCAGACAGAAAAACCAAACAGAGGACAGCCAGCCTCTGTCCTACTGATAAACACCAAAGCACATCATGGTCTCTCAGTTAGACCTAAACTAGAATTAAGGTTTAGAAGACAAGGGCTGCATTCCTCCACATTTCAAGCAGGGACGAGGCCCAGTCAGTAGTTGCTGCAGATCCACACAGGGGCATTTTCTAAAAATAATTCCCATGCAAGATTTCTATCAAAGATGAGAGCTGAAGCAAAGTGTGGAGTCTTGGGGCATGGAACAGGCTGCCCAGAGAGGCTATGGATGCCCTGTCCCTAGAGATGTTCAAGGCCAGGTTGGATGGGGGCCATGGGCAGCCTGGTCTAGTATCACATGGGGAGGTTGGTGGCCCTGCATGTGGCAGGGGGGTTGGAGATTCACGATCCTTGAGGTCCATTCCAACCCCAGCCATACTGTGAGGCATCATCTGCAATAAAAACCCTAAAAGAAGAAAAACCACCACAGCCAGCCAGCCACCAGGCTGCTAGCACCGCATGTACCGTGCGCTGAGAATCCCTCACCCCACATCCAGATGGAGCTCACACCACTGTGTTTAAGACACTCCTCCTCCCCAAGTATGGAGCAAAATGTTGTTCTCATGTATTTATAAGGCTAACTCAGAGCAGAATTTTGCCTACAGCGCTCACTGGGTGCTCAGCACTTGATCAAAGGGCATTGCTGTGATGTGAAAGGATGAATTGCTGGAGATGTTGCACTTCACTTACTTTCTATTCATCTCGCATAGCGGATTGCTAGAGAAACACTAATGGATTTATACTGAGTATGGAAAAAGGTGCGCACTGTAGAAGAACTTCATCTTTACATTAATTACAGCAGTGCATTCTCACAGAAGAGACATTTTAAGTTGAATCTGGCTTTGGAACATGGAAATGGAACATTATGCATGGTCAAAGTTCAGTATCTTTTTTTATTATTATTATTACTCACTGGTTACTGTAAGCAACCTCCTGATATAGCCTACACAGTTCTTGAGGTCACTCCACGAAAACAGAGAAAGTGATGCATCCACTCTGTATGGCTCACAGATTCCTTTCCCAAAAATAAGGAACCAGATTTAAAAGTCATGGCATTCAGAATACAAGCAGAAATCAGATCTATTTAACAGCTATCAAAGCAGCTGGCCCCTCGCTGAATGTGACCAAATCACCACGAGCCAGAGGAGATGCAAAGTACCAATGTTAACGTCAACTAACTTTTATCCCTTGCTGGAAAAAAAGCCATCCTTTCTTATATTTCCAGAAAAATACCCAGTATAAACTATAAGATCAAAACAGACAGGAGATTAAACCACTCAGCAGTTTAATATCATTGAAAATTTTTCAGGATGGATTTGCCGTACGCATTTTCTTTTGTTATGAAGCAAAAGAATCAAGAAGCTCATGGTAGAGGCAAAGGGAACACCCAAAATACATCTTCAGGCACAGCAGAAGTGATAAGCCTGGCTGTGCCACAAGTGTTTTTATTACGTATTTAATAAGATTAAACAGCCCTTGAAGTTTCATTTTCAGTACAGGATATCATAGTACTTCACAATGACAAAGCTTCTTGCCTGCATGCACTTTCAAGGAATAAATCACACCGTTATCCTGCAAATCAGCGGCATTCCCTCTAAAAGCACTAATTAAACATAGAAACATGAAACAAGGGTTTAATCTGATACAGGACTCTTCAACAATTTTTATCACCAAAATCCAGGAGGTGGGGAGAGATGGGTAGGAAAAGCTTTCATATCTAAATACAGCTCCCATATACCCTGCAGTCGAGCTGTAATCAAAAACAAATAAGTACTTATCTTCAGAAAGCTCCAGAGGCAAAGGGCTGCTGTAGTACTGGAAGAATTCACTTACTAAATGCAGGCTATTTTTTTTTTTTTATCATGCACTTCTTTCTGGCTGCTGTCCATCCCGCTTTCTTTTCAGACTTTTCAAGCCTGCTCTCTTGTCTGAGTCCCAGGACAGGCATTGCTGTGATTCACTTAAAAGTGCTCTTCTGGAGCAACTCACTCAATAGAGATATGCCTTTTGCGTTTCTGCAAAGCTGACTACGGTGAGAACAGCGTGCTTGTTTCCACCACCTTATCTGACCATGTGAAAATTGCTCTCCATGCTCACACCAGGGCACCAAATAGTCCTGATACAGTGAGTACAGAGCACACAGATACTACAGCAGTGAGTGCTTCCAAGCCACTAAGAGTGAAGCTCAGCAGTGAGCTTGGGTCGAGCTCTTTCTTTCACCGAAGAACAAGACTGCGTGGCTGTGCAGCCTTCAAGGCAGTCAGACAGCACACAGCAAGACCCTGGGCAGATAACAGCTCTTCTTGAGCGCTGGGCAAGTGCTAATCTTAAAACTGCAGAACACGTAACCCACAGCAAAGATAACCTGGAAGGTGAAGATGTCCCCAGCACCGTCCTGTCATTCCTGAGACAATTTCCCCATGGCTTGGAAAAGACCTCTCAGATCCCCAAGTCCAACCCCAACCCACCCCCACTGTGCCCACTGCCCACGTTCCTCAGTGCCACATCCCCATGGCTCTGAAACACCTCCAGGGACAGTGACCCCACCACTCCCTGGGCAGCTATGCCACTGCATCACCACT